>JAQGAF010005332.1:0-12253 GCA_034687865.1 Kryphioiulus occultus | reverse complement strand
CAAACTTATGAAGGCTTAAAAACAGACTCATGTAAAACGTTTAGATTATGTCCCGATTCAAACTTAATACCACGCATAATCCAATTAGATATCATTTTCGATCAAATCTTTGACATTGGTCAACCAATTTTACTTTTGTTTCCGCCAAATTACTTGGCCCTGATTACATTACTGACTGAATTACAAGCCCATCCGTCCCATTATGAAAAATTTAGTTTTCACTTTTATAAATTTCGAAAACTTGACAAGTGCATATTTCTTATTTCTGATTTGTAAGTTGGGGTCAATAGGGGTCAGGTGGTGGGTCACTGCCATTTGAAAGAATTTTACAAATGGTTCCCGCTACGGTTGATAAACATTCCCCCAAACACTATTTCTCTATCGCATGCCGTTTTTTAATAATCAAGGTGGAAAGTTTTTAAAAAAACACCCTGTATTGGGGAGCCCAACGAAATTTACATGCTTTTTACACCACTTTTCTCTTTGAAAACAAAATGAAAGCAAAATAAGGTACGTCACGTTATCCAGATTTCATTAAAGGATTTTATGAAAACTGGAACAATGAAGCTCCATACAATGCAGCTCAACGCAATTCATTAATGTTCAAGAAAAGTCAAATTTGGAAAACTGGTAAAATACAGGACGTATCGAATTTACGATGCCATAGGGTTTGTGGCTGTGTACGGTGTACCACAAATGAACATGTGGACGCAAATCTTTCATTATTTTACAAAATAGCTTTTACTGCAGAATGATTTGTAATATTTAATCCATATACTACCAGCTACAAACCCTTAATTTGGCAGCATACGTGAGATGGTTCGTGAACTTCGTACAAAGTATGAAACGCTCTAAATTTTTTTTAGAAAAAAATTCTATATACCAATTATATTTTTTCCCTTTTTCCTATATTCTTCCTATATGTTTTTTTCATTTTTCCTATATTTCCTATATAATTCGACCTCCGAACTGCTTGACATCTTGCATGGTCAAATGTTGCGTGAAATTTCATGTAAAATGTCAGTTAAATGACCGAAAAATATCAGGGAAAGTCAGGGAAATGACCGAAACGTGTCAGGGAAAGTCAGGGAAATCGATTTGGGAATTTGGATGGGAACCCTGAATCATTGGTGAGATAGTTCATGAAGAGTGGATACAATCGGAAACCAAAGTGAATATTGAGGTTACATTTTGGATACAAATCAGTCTTGGTTGAAAAATTATGGTTGATACATTTTGGATTCAATTCAGTCTTTTGGTGGATACACGTTTGGATACAATTTTGCTTAGACCCACTCCCAGCCCTGTTCAATCGCATGAACAAATTCCAAGTATCTAGCGCAGATAGGCCAATACATGTAACTCAATAAAAATCTAGCATGGACAAAAGTAGCCTACAGGTACAGTGCCCGACAAAATGATAAGTTCATCCCATTTTTCGACTGCTTCTGCAAAATTCTTGGTAGTGACTCCTCATTGTGTCATTAAATTTAGCATGACTCTTGTGAGATTATTGAGAACGAGACATTAATTTTATTTAAATAAGTCAAATTATCAGTGCAACAAAAATATAACAGGGTTCATACCGTCAGGGAGAGTCTGGGAAAGTCAGTGAAATGAAATGAGGTCAGGGAAAGTCATGGAAATTCAAAATGTCTTGGAAGTTGTTGGGGCCCAATAATTCGAAAAGCTGTATTTGTGATCTACTTTTTCTAAAAATTTCGCCTATGGAGTTTTCATTATCATTAATTTTCCTTCTGAAAAATTCACGTAAAGTGCATTATTTTTGTTTAAAAAAAATTCACCTTCGGCGTTTCCGTCATTATGAAGAATTTTTTTAGTATTTCAAAGAAGTCCTCAAAAAATGCGGTGTTTGAGATCAAGTGGTTCCAACCACTACAGTGTAGTGTTCGCATCATTATTAATGGTAATACACTAAAAATCCAATATTGCTCATAAATATTCAAAAATGCCGCCATATGGAATGTTTGCTTGGATCAAATTGTCGTGAACATGCATTACATGTATCATGAATAAGGCAAACATCTGTATTTGCGAGTGGGATCTTTTAAGTCGAATTGATGTCTTGAGCTTATTGGGTTTGTCCCAGTAGTGGCCAGCATGAATGTTTGTATGTTTGTTTGTGGAATTTTTAACTTTGGCCTATTTTCGCACCTATTGGGCCCATCACCAACGCCAGGGGGCAGATCGTCCACCTGGAAATTTATCCGCAGGGAGGAATACGCCCCCCTGAGGGATCTTTAACGTGCGGAGAGCAAGGGGGATCCGCACGGGACCTCGGTTTAAACTCTCATCCGGGTCAGCATTAATGATAGAGCCTGGCTACAGGAAGTCCACAAATAAGTCGCGTTTTGATTAAAAAAACAGGTGCCATCACCTTTTTCATTAACATTTTTGGGCATGGGCTCATTTATAGTGTTGTCAGTCTTTTGACTGCTGCTTAGCACTGTCTGGCACAGAATTGTTAAAAAAAAGTTCAATTCGTTGCTTTGAAAGCGTACCAACGGAGAAAACATTTTGTCACTAGCAAAGATCTTCAACTGGCCATAAAGCATTGACTTCAACACCAGCTGATCGTGATTTTTGAGCGAAGGGTAGCCTACGCTCAATGACAAAACAAGGGTAAACATGCTAAATTTCATTAAAATCCACCCAGCCATTATTTTTAAAGAAATGATTCCGGAAAATTATTAAACACCTCTCGTATAATTGACCTGTGTACAGTAGTTTAAAAGCTGGCATGTGAAAAAAAGAATGGCTGGGTTAAGGTTGCTGATAACTTAAAAATTAAACTTTGTTTTGGTCTAATTCTATTTGTGTCTTAAATCCACACTTACGTAGATTTTGTGTGTCTAACATGCGACAAGAACACGTTTTTTTCAGAACGTGAGCTGGTTCGTCATGTGTCACACACAAGCATTATACGTTAACCCACAGTGGGTTCTGGCTTTCAACTCTTGTTGTTCAAGTCCGACTCTGTTTAAAGCGATAACGCAGCTGAATGCTGACACATTCCACACCCGATCGAATGTGGATTTACGTATAATGATTATCAAGGGCACGTCATAGGCTATAAATACAGCTCACATTTTGAAAAAATGTGTTCTTGTCTAATATTGCGCACACAAAATATTTATGTGTGGGTTAAAGGCACAAAAAGAAATAAACCGAAATAAAGTTTAGTTTTTAAGTTATAAGTGGCCTTAACCCAACCATTTTTTTTTCACATACCAGCTTTTGCAAATACAAGCTAGGAAATCCACTGACTTTCCCAGATATCCCCGTCAGTTATAAATCCCCTGACTTTCCCATGTTTTCCAGTATTCTCAGGTTCTGTGGGAACTGTGTGGTAAAGCAATGGCAGGATACTTTTAGTCAAATATGTAGTGTACTTAGGGGTATGCATATATCAGCTACTCTTGTGGTGGTAAAGCAAGTGTCAGGATACTTTTGGACATATATGGTCCTATATAGTGTACTTAGGAATATGTCAAATGGGACAGCTTTTTGGCTATGGCTTGTCAGAGAAAGCAGGATGCACATGTGATTATTGCCGAGTTTATTTTTGGAGGGCATGCAGCGAGGTTTCTAAATATTGCACCTTTATACGACACCACTATTTCCACATATTCTTACGAATGATCCCTTTTACCTAGATGCATTTACCACTCAAAATAAAACTGCCGTAATATACCTCATTATGAATCAACAAATGGAGTTAGAACATCAAAGAATGCAAAAACAAGAGTTAAGGGATAGCGTGTCTTACCTTTACTTCTACTTCGCCGCCCAACTAAATTACTGCTGATTCGTCCAAAGCTGAATTTCTTGATCACCAAAAACTCGCCGACACAGAACTAAAACTCAACAAATTAAAACTGGCGAAAATTGTCAAATTTTATTTGTCTGCAATATCAATTCGTAAACAACAGATTTGCAGCCATTTGCCATCCATAAGTTTCGCTTTGCACGTTGGCTCAACATGCAATATTTTCTCTTGTTTATAATTTAATTGGAACAGGGCCTGATTGGAAAGACAAAAACCCGCTTGTGAAAACGTTATAATTATGTCATAATAAGACTAGAAAAGGGTCGTATAAATATAAAGTTTAAATCTAATAATGAAAAATGATAGGTACGCGTATAAAGCGATACCTTAAGAACGGAGCCATATTGATGCTCGCAAATGGCTCGATTAACTTCGTAGCTTATCTACTAATGTTTGGTTTCATTGAAAGTTGTTATAAAAAATGCTTTTAAAACCCGAGCCTATGTCGGGCCAGTACAGATATTATAGCATATACAGCTGTATGATGATAAATGGTCATCACGTCAGCTGAATTAATTCCATACGTGCGTTTCCAAGGGAAAAGTAATTGCCAAATGTAACTCAACATGGCTGCCTGAGGTCATTGGAGCTGCTATGGCGTCTTATGGTGAGGCAGTTTTTAATCTTATTTTGGACATAAATTGTGCATTTAGATAATTTTGATCACATATTTGATTTCATGATTGTCATGAAGTGTTATGGGTGGTCTACGTTAACAAAAATCAAGTTTATTGAACGTTTTTTTTCTGTTTTGCGGTGCTTGTGAGTATGGGCCTTTGCATTCATGAGATTAATAAATAATTGTAGTATATGCTGTGGGGCCATTTACTTATATAATTTATGCATGCAGCTTGAAAGCAAATACCCCAAGAGCTTCTTTGCACTATGCACGATATCTGGGAATTAGAAATCTTCAAATTAGGCAGTAAGCTATTAGAATAATGCATTGTTGTAGGAATGCTTTCCCTTTGCAGTACCAGGACCCCAACATTACCATAGGATATTTGTGCGTTACATGTTGTGATAATGTTTTTCCCTGACCGGCCATATACATTAAATGTCATATAACTCTCGTGAAAGTATCCTTAGATATGTAATTGAAATCTATGGCTTTGTTAGCAAAACACAGATGTATAGACTACAAAGAATTCAGAATAAAATAATGCTGTAAAGATTTTATTTAGGGAAAAGAATTCTGGTGAATCGTCACATGAAATTTTTGTTAAACTAAAAATTTCAAAAATTAGCAACTTGAGGGATAAGCTGATAATCTCTAATCAATGTTTCACAAATGAATGTAAGAAGAACTATGAAGGCAAGTAAGCTTAGAAAAAGTATATATTCCTGTAGATATGAGGTTCCTTTTGCGAATAATGAATATGGTAAAAGAACCCTAAAATATGTAGTGCCAACTATTTTTTATGACTTGCCAGTTAACCTATGTGAGTATAATAACGGAAGAATAGTGAAGAGAATGGTCACGAATTTCTTGTTGGATAGACAGTCTAAAGAAAATTAGAATAAAGAAAAATAAGTCTGAGAACTAAGCATTGAACTAGCTTAAACAAAATTAATTGGACTGATTGTGAAAAATAATATTATAATGTTAAAAAGATTACCATAATGGAATATTTTAATTTACGTTTTGTGGGTGGATGGTGTTTTTTGGAGGGATAGTTAGTTATTTAGGCATATTATATAATAATGTGGTGGGGATAAAAATGTACCTATGCATTCCCTTGTCAATATTGCTTTTTTCTAGTATATCAATGTCATCACTGTAATAACTGATAGGCCAATACAAGCTATGTCTCCGCCTGCGCCGGTGGTCGAATGGTAGCGCACTGGCCACTCGACCCAAGAGTTGCGGGTTCGCATCCCGGCCGAGGTTGGTGGGAAAATTTTGGGCAGGCGATTTTCCCTGTGTGGCGGCTCTTTCGGATGAGAGTTTAAACCAGGTCCCATGCGGATCCCCCTTGCTCTCCGCACGTTAAAGATTCCTCAGGGGGCGTATTCCCCCTCCGGCTAAATTTCCAGGTGGACGGTCTGCCCCCTGGCGTTGGGGTTAAGCCCAACAGGTGCGAAAATAGACCAACGTTAAAAATTCCATAAACAAACAAACAAACAATAGTGACTGTAGATGAAATCCACCAAAGTAGAACCTATATTAAAATTAATCGACATCTTATCCGTGATCGTTATGAGAAGAATAGAAGAGCTTGTAATCTCGATCAAATAAACAGTGAACTTTAATACCATATGAAGAACCAGTTCGACGTTTCGCTCATCCAAGAGCTTCCTGAGGTGCAACTAAGAATGAGCAAGCAATATTACAAAAAATTAACATACAATTCATTAAGGGTGAATTTCTTTCACCCTTAATGAATTGTATGTTAATTTTTTTGGTATTATAGTTCACTGTTTATTTGAACGAGACTGTGTAATATTTCTCGAAGGAGACGTTCAGGTATTATGTCATTACATTTTTGTGATATTCTGATCCCCCCATACCATCATTTGTCAACATTTCCAGACCGCCTCCTCAAATTTTTGGTCATTGACTAAAAAATTATGGAATCGAGTGGAACTTGTTAGTGGAACTTGTTATTTCCATGAAAACTTTGTAGGAACACAACTTATATGGAGGTGTTTCCAGAATTAATGGATAAGTATTTATGTAAAATTACATTATATCACGAGGCGAATACTAAAGGCGCATTTTTATATCAAACAAACTCTGCGTGTGGAAAATATTTTGCAAAATTGGATCACAAAATGATGGATATGATACGTTGTTTTAGAACAAGGCAATGGTAATTTCATCGAATACTAAAGGCATATTCATGTATAGGGGAAATTTTATGACCAGATGATGACAATTCTTGAATGGCCCTATTTATATAAGGTAATACCTTCATCCAGGCCAGGCTTTAGGTAATGAAAAGGGAGGCTAATTTACAAGAAAACATGTTTCTGTGAAACAATGGTAAAAAATTTGCAACACATCCTTCATAAGCCCTCTCACACAGTCTATATACATGTCAAAGTCGATTAGGCGACTATATTGAGGCTTCAGAGTTCAATTATTAGGGGTTTATGTGTTTCAAATACATGCATGACTTACACACTTATTCTGAAATATGGTGCCACATTCATTCTGAAATATGGTGCCAGGCAGATGTTTATTTTCTTAAAATTATGGATGCAAATTTAAGATTACAAACAAGTCGTTCTAAATATTGCTGTAATTTGATTCGTAAACCGATGGCTCTTAAAAACATTATAGGAAAATAGTTTTGCCGTGCTTCAATACTTCTTCAATCCTTATCATTAGAACTCATCTTATCGAAAATGTTGCAATATTAATGCTTCAATACATGAAAGTAATACTTCCACACTCATTTGGTCAATAAATACAGTATTTATACTGTATGTAAGGCCATCTTAAACATTTGAAAAAGTCGAAGATTTTGAATCTCATCAATAATCCTTCGCTGAAGGCCTTTTACTTCAGCTCATTGAAATTGTACGAAATGACCGCCAGGGCTAACTATACAGTAGATCATTTCAGTCCAATTTCAGCAAGGTTTTCTTGTTTTTATTTTATTATGTTATTTCGATTTTTAGTGGGATAGTCATTCGTTGAACTTAATATAATCGTTCGTTTATAATCAACCCAAATTGTCGAAATAGCACTCAATGTTTTCCTAACCTTAGTGAATGGAAACGCCATTCATGTGGGCATGTACAGTGACGAAACCGTTTAATTTCCACGATAAGGGAAATATAAAAACAAGAAGGTAGTTTTAAATTACAGTACATGTATCTTTGGCCGTATTTTTAAGCTATTTTCGCGATGTCCTCAGCCATGAAGTATAACACATCCGTGTTTGTTAATATTTTTGCTGAATTTTTCATACTGTCTAGTCAAGTAGCTTATATTGTCAAGTAGTTGACATTAAAGTGCACGCTTTTAATAATTGCACCAGTTAGTCGCTGACATGATGGAAATTCGATGTATTCCTACATGTAGGCCTACTGTAATATATACCATCAAGCCGAACCAAATACTGATTCTGTGTTGTCAATATACTGCGAACCTTGATTATGTCAACATTAACTGAACTGAACCAATCGTTTTTGTGATCATACAACATTACACAGAGCCATTCTTTCTTACCAATCAGAACTTTAACATCACTATCTCTTGAATCGATACAAAGGTTGCCGCTAGCTTGCCATCAGTCTAAAGTAAACCAAAACCAAAATTTCTGTCATCTGACCAGATCAACAGTACCGAGTTACTGTCATGAAATTCTGGACTTAACAAAATAAAACCAATTGTACTGGTATCTAAAAGAAAGCGGGAAACTGTTTTTTTGAGAATATTTATGGACAGTTCATATCAAGTTAAAAGTGTGCTTTTACACTCTGCCTCCTGGGGAACGTTTTAACACCATCTCGTCATGTGATTTCATGTAGGAAGGTGTTCGGTGCTGCAATAAAATGCACTAATGTAAAATGCCAATCATTCGCCAACTTTACTGATGAATCTCGGTGTACTCAATTAAGATAATCACTAGCAGGTCGTTATTATACTAGCTGCCCTTCCGTCCTTACACTTACTGTAAGACACACAAAGGAAAAACGCGATACTTTTAAAACCCGGTAGATAAACCTGGTGACCAACCTGTGACGTCACTTTGGTATTTAAGTAGGTGAACAGACTGCATTGACGGTTTTTGCAATGGATTGTTTGAGCACTCCGAGTGCTGTAGATCGTACAACGATAACCAATCGTGAGAGATTTGTGCAGGTCCTGCACGGTCAATAAAACTGTCAATATCAACAAATACCGCCAATATTAATGATCGTAGAAAAGGCACAATAGGCTACAAATGAAATGATGTTGCTGGATGCGCCGCACCATAGTAAATTGATCATTTGGAGCTGATGGAGAGTGTTATAGGAAAACGCCCAAAGGCAACCCTGCAACACACGTTACTGGGTTCCTGGAAAACGGTACATATTACCGAGTATTCCATTACCGATGGAGGGGAATTACGCAGCAACATGTCGCCGCGGTTTCCGCCATTTTCTGGTTTGTAAACCTAGATTTGGAGTTTTAGGACGGGAGGGCAGCTAGCAAAAAAAGAAGGGGAAAGATATTTTAACCAAATAGCCACGTACGTAATAAAAACGATCCCCTTCGCAAGTTTTAGTTTCAAGCTTGACACAATTTGGGTGATTATCCTCATGCTCATCTCTGGTTCTATTCCTGAATTTAAGCACGGCGAATATGAATGAGAAATAGGAAGCAGCTCGATGACGCTAGAGGAGCAAGAAGGTGTCCTTGAGCGACCTAGATTGCGAATGGTACCAAGTTCAAAGTTGGAAACTTTCGGCTGGGAGCGGTGGCTCGTTCCTGTAATCCAGCGACGGAGGCCAGAATAGGGGACGGGATCGATTTGCTTTCGGAGGTCCTCTGTTCAAACCCTGGTACGCACGCCAAACGATGGCCACCAGGTCCCGCAAGGAAATGCCTCGACAAATGGCAGCGGGTCGTTCAGACATTGGAGAGGCGCATGTTGGCGGGTCCGTGAGCCCCAATGTATTCAGGCGCAATTCGAAGCGCACGCGAGCCGATCGCACTTGAGGAACCGTCATCGAATTGATGCTCGAACCCTGTTCTTTTGATTTTTTTTTTGTCAAAATTATTGAAAACCTGCGCAGAAACATTTGAATACACCCATTCCTCGTTCACGAAAAAAAATTTAACCAGTACAATTACAACACAATTGCCATTACATATTTTAAAAATATGTTTACTGTACTTATAACAAACAAATTACAAACTTGAAGAATAACTGTTCTGATAAGAGTCAGAAGGTTTGCATGACATACAGTACATAACTACTGTATGTCCACTTGTGGGTGGTCCTGGTTTAAAAAACTGATCAAAATACTGCGGTTTTGTCATTTTTTTTTGCTTACTTTCGAAGTTCTTTGTTGCATTTTGACACTTCGTTCTTCATCAGGATCAACTTGAAGAACGCAGTATGAAGTTTGTTGAGTTAAAAAGAAGCGAAACAATAAAATATGGACTAATGTTTTAAAACAGGGCCATCCGCAAGTACCCAATGTGACGATGACAGACAAAAGATGTGACTCAGACTAACTTATTATACAGTGTATGTACATGAATACTAGCTGCCTTCCAGTCCTCAATTGAAAAAGCTTTTGCCATGCACACGACCAGAAACACAAGGATCTGCGCTACGATGTATATGATGAACGATTATTAGTTCAAAAATGACGAATTTAAATTGTACTTTTAAGCGTTTTTCAAATTCAACTTAACCTATTGATTGGTCCGACCACTACGAGTAGTTATATACTGTACATGCCATGTCCTAGGCATGTTTTTAAATTACACTGTATGAGGAATCAATAGCTACACATAAGAAGATGATAAGACTTATTTCAAAATACGTATAAATTAAATTTTTAGAGAAACAACACATTCTAATGCAGCAGTAGATAGGCGATAAATCGGCTCTATAATGCCGATAGAGGGCAGAGTGAAAACGACCACTCTTAACATGATACGTACTGTACTATACATATAAACTGCTATGATTTTAATCATGAAAAACAAAAATGTTTGTAATACGCCATGCACGTGTATCCAGAGATTTTGCATGGTGTGCAAAAATGTTATAAATCTTTGTCCTTTGGATAGGGTTCCTATTGATACCAAATTTGTTTACAAGCCATATAAAACCGAACATGCTTAGATGTCAAGAAATTGTCAATTTGTGGACTTAATGCGTATCATGGTATCATTCGATGACATGTCAGCTCATATCGAATTTTTCGACATGAAATATAATTGCACAATTGAAAATTGAGATTCTGCGTTGCAACGCTGTTACATTCAAACGCACTGTTGAGGTGCCATAATAAAGCACTTAATGATGCCATTTACTGCGTTGGTAAATCTGGGCTTGAAGGTCGATGGTACAATCGGTGTAGGAACAAGGGCAGCTGATCATTTGTTAAGAGATAATGTTTTACATCGGTCTGGAAGAGTTATTGAATTAACTTTGAACATTTCTGGTAAGTAGTTCAACCTCCCAAAGCCGAAAGGAATTAGACGTGATATTGAAACTCGACCTTCAGATGTTCGTTTTAAGTATAGCTTTTCTATGTAATATTACGAATCATTCAAGTCAGTCACAGACATTTATATACAGTATAAACATGATCAGTAGGGAAAACGTTTTTGTCGATGTTTAAGCTGTGTTTCAATGTGTTTCAAATGATTTTGAGAAAGTTAAGAAAGGGTGCATGTAGAAAAGAAGACCAACACCAGGTCAATACCTACAGTGTACTATGTAGGCTGCTGTATGCTACCCAAGATAAATATTGTGGAGCACACCGTATATACACTTTTACTTTAAAAGTTATTATAATTCCTAAATACACTGTATATGAGTGTTGGAATATTGATAGTGTAAAATCTTAGTGAGTAGCAATAACTTGATGCCACTTATGCCAAATGTTAGATTGACTGACTATCCACACCATTAGTCTTTGTGAAAAACCTATTTTCACCACTTCATGCGCCTGCGCAATAACGAGATGAACTTTAGCAGAACTTTAGTAGATGCTACCCACCGACCGATATACAGTATGGTTCAAAAGGGGGCGGAACAATTTGGGAACCACTGTTTATAAATGAAAAACCTATAAAAACTATTTTGATAGGTGTTTTTAGAAACATACAGGTATTACACAAATACCTGTATTTTTAATGCTTCAGCTTATTTTATAAATGCCTCAATCTATTCATAAAAAATAAAAGTTGGGAAAAAACCCAACATCGGAAGGTGAAATATGCTGGCATTCACGATGATTTTGAAACTGGGTAAACTTCCTTATTTAATTTTTAAATTCCCCTGATTATTTTTAAAGTAAATAAATAAAGGATGCAAAATCCAAAATCTAACGAGCAAGAGGTAAATTCTTTCGAAAATTCGAATTCAGGGGCGCGTTTGATTTCGTGCGAATTGCGCTATTCTACCTGTCATTAGCTGATTTTTAAATTTTCTCAACTTTTATTTTATGATTAAAGTGTGTGGTTAGGTCCTTGGTCTTCTACTATCATGAAATTCTGGGCATATTGTACTTTGGCTTTAAAACTTGTAATAACCGCTAAGTAGGCCTATATTATTATTTTGCTTTCGGAAAATTTCGTACAGATATACTGTACATGTACATATGGATATTTTTTAAATGCTAAAAGTTGAAGTATTTAAAAAATATCCATATGTACATGTACAGTATATCTGTACGAGATTTTCCGAAAGCAAAATAATAATATACAGTACTATAAGCGGT
>JAQGAF010005331.1:0-12254 GCA_034687865.1 Kryphioiulus occultus | reverse complement strand
GATCATGTAGGGTCGCGAAAATATTGAGGATCCCTTTCACGGTTAGTAATACTGTCAGTCACTTTAGAATCAGTAGAAACGATAGTACGTGTCAATATTTTTTGGGACCCTAAATGGTCAATATTTTACTGTCAGTAAAAAGCTCAGTATCATCGTGGACTTCGTTAAGTACCACGGATCGAAATGAAAGGCAAAAGCCTATTTGGAGACTTACAAGGCTTAGGTATATTTAGCGATAATTTCAATACGGTCAAAACTCACAAACGGTACGATGATGATTAAGAAAAACAGCGGAAAATGTGTTTTCATACGAATTTCTTCGACGAAATTCAACGTACAGTATGTGGCATGTCCGTCTTCAATAGCTGCTGGCGCAATACTGACAGATTTACTGACGAACGCCCTTAGACGGTCAATATTACTGTGAATATCTCGATACTGACAGTAATTATCCGAAAATCCGGATAATCGTCATTATCGAACATCAATACATCAGTATTACTGTCTGTATTTGTCGAAACTGACAGTAATAATGGCCGTGTTGGGTCCCCTATAGGAACTACGCACTGATTTGGCAGTGGAAAATTGTCACACCTTATAATTCGTAGACGTTCAGAACTAAAGTGAAGTCGAGCAGAGTTCCGAACGACGGGCCCAAAAGCGTGGTCGACAGAGGGTCAAAAGTGCCGAGTAACGTGCTCTTTGACCTGCCTCGCAAAAACAGTTTCGAAAGCGCCTCGTCTTGGGTCGGGGGTAATCCTCTCGGTAATCCTTTAGGCCTAAGCGTGCTTTTCGGTCGGGCTGACTCAGCGTGAAGTTCGAAATAGGCCAGCGATAGATTGTTTAATAAAGGTCGATTAATCCACTCGAAAGTTCGCGAAACTATACGACCCATTGAAAGCAAAGCGTCGAATTAACATAACGCCGACTTACCTAAGCAGAAACGGTCGAATTGAAAAAAAGCACCGAGAGAAGGGTAACTTGGAGACTGCGTTCGAAGCACGGAAGAGGGGCGCTGCGAGCGCGGAGCAGCAACGCTCAGCGGGCGGCGACGAATCCAGGAGCGCCGGGGTCGGCCGTCACGGTAATCCTCAAGGCTGACTGACCGGCGTTTCGAGGCGATTGTTGCGCTTTCGGCATCTTCAAATGGGTCCGGTCCCGACGTGCACCCGTCCTACATTCACCAACAGCTTCGTCACCCCACTTCTTATCACAATACCTGCGTTTCCTTTTGAAATGGAGCTGCTGAGCGAGTCACGTGCTGACTGCAGGAGCGCCATCTGACGCCACTTGTCGGTGCTCTCTGTCGAAGACCTTAATTGTGGGCAAAAGACCCAAACCGGTATACAATAGAACCTTCAAAGTTGACCAATTCTCTATGTTAACCATATTTTAACTGATCGAACGGTCACCATATTGACCGAATGGAAGGTGGCCTCTACATGTTGACCACCTGCACTTTTGTACAGTTTGTTATATGTTGACCCCTTGGACATAAAGACCCAAACCGGTATACAGTTGAACCTCCAAAGCTGACCACTTCCCTATGTTGACCACATTTTAACTGATCGAACGGTCGCCAGATTTACTCAATGGAAGGTGACCTCTACATACTGTATGTTGTCCAGCATGGTCTCAACTTGTAAAGTCATGGGTGATTAAATTTACTGGCTGCTTGCAAAATTTATACAGTATAGAGCTTCTTTCTGTAAGTTGACCACTCAGTCGCAAACTGGTCCACATGCATGTAAGGAGGTGCTCAACATTTCGAACGTGGATTGTGATGACACAAGATTTTAATTCCGTGAACTGCATGTACTTACATTTTACAGTAAACATTCATCATGCGCAGTCCAAAATGAACTTTTCTAAATCTATATAGAGACAGTTGCTGTTTTGCAAGCAGTGAATACATTTATTCATCCATGACTTGGGATGTTGAGATCATATCCTGGTTAACATACAGAGAGTAAACTACTATTGTGTGCCAGAATCCCAGTGGTCAACATACAACATATAGAGGTGCAGGTGGTAAACATGTATAGAGGTAATCTTCCTTTGAGTTAATGTGGTGATTGTCCGGTGAGTTAAAATTTGGTCAACACAGGAAGGTACTCAACATGGGGAGGTGGTCATCTTTGGAGGTTCTACTGTACGGTACTACCCTGAATAGTAACTGTGTCTATAGAGGTACAAGAGTTCATTTTGAACCCCTTCAGTATCTCTACTGTACTGCATGTGTTATTGCTGGATAAATTTGCAGCAATTAGCAATACTGGTACTGTAGAATGGTCATTTTAATAAGATTATTCATGAATGATAAATGATTACTGTAAAATGTAAATACACGCAGGACTTGCAGCTCACGGAATTACAGTCCTATCAGTAAAAGCATAGTTGAAGCTAGTTCCACATGTTAACTACCTCCTTACGTTGACCAGTTTGCGACAGTCCCATGGGTGGTCAACTTACAGAGGTTCTACTGTACATTTGCATTATTTTTTAAGCCCCATGGTTGCCATCACAGTACTGTGGTTGCCATTTCTGGTTTCTTTTTCAACCCACTGCATGTGTATGCACACGTTCTCTTAACGGTGGTGGCGCTGCACTAGATGGTATTGCTATTAGGGGGGGGGGCCATATGGGGGTGAGCTAGCTATAGGGGTAGCGGGGGTAGATTTATTATCGCGAATATAGGGCTAGGTGCGGCCATAAAAGCCTTATAAAAATAAATGATAGATGAAATGTTGGCGCTGTTCAATTAGTCCGCAAATCTGCGTTTAATTGTAGGCTGGGAGCGTCGGAGTAATCTCGTCGCAGCCGTTTTCAGGTGAACAGTGGAAGCGGTTAATCGAGTTTGCTCGATTCTCCGGAGACCAACACGGCGTATCATTGTTTAATAATTGAATATAACGACCCGCGAAAGCGTGATTTTAAAGCATTATCTGGCGGCCTAGGTGGCGCTGGCGCCTAATTGAAGCCAATTTGACGCCTACGAATAATTTGAATAAATCTGGCGAATGAAGCTTCGCTCAGCTAGTTTTACCGCAGCAAATTCAACGAAATTGGCGCATTTGGCGACTGGCGAAATCTAATTAAGGAGGCCCGGGCGCCACGGGAGCCCCCCTGCGTGCATGCCTTGCCAATTTAATACACCAAACTAAGCCCTAATAGAGACGAGACGAGCCAAAACGCCATTGATTGCCAAAAACAAAGACGAGGGCAAACCGAAAAATCACCACCGAAGAAATGCGCAAAAGTTGTAAAATGGGCCCTGGGTGAGCCATACGCATCTCAATTTGTTTATGTTGCATTGGCCATGTTTCAAAACCAGCCATTTGCCCGAGTATCATAGATAAGTAATGTTACATACATAGATTCGACAATAATAGAAAATAGCATTAGCAAACTGCTGCGCATCTTCCATTGGCTGATTGTTTCACCACGTGATTTGCACTTGAGCGCCACCAAGCGAAAGCACAGCTGAAACTCACCGAAAAACTTGACAACAATCTTAAATTCCTACTACATTTTCTAGCTTTAGTGGAAAATATTGTGAATTGAACATCATTATACTCATTATTTAGGGGGGAAAATTGTTGCATTTTCCGCTCATACCCATGTTGTGGAATGTTTTACAAGCTCTTTCGCCAGGGCGGCGCTAGCGGCCATGTGGCCACTATTGCCTATAGTATGTGTCAAGTTAAGAGTAGACTTATCACTACGCCCTCTATCGGCATCACGATATACTGCTTGTCTTCTGCTGCTTAAAGAGTTTGCAGACAATAGTGTAGTTCCCCTAAAAGTTTGGGTAGAATTCTTCATATTATGAAATAGTCTTATCAAACGTGACTACACTGTAATAAATTCATCTTAATTTAAAAACAAATGATCTAAAAATGAACACGTATAACAAATAATCGAATGTTCTACTTGTACCTGAATTTGCATGGCGATTACCTTTTTCAATAACAAGAGCTAACCGGGCTTTTTGATAACTTTTTGGCTACCAAGGAGTTCATCATCAGTATTAGCAACTACAGAAAGACAGGTAGGTTATTTGATAAAAAAAATGATTTTCTTATAAGTTGATTAATGATTTATGAAGGAAAACGTTTGGGAAGCTGTGGTTTATAGGTGTAATGATTGAATTTGAGCATATCCGTGTCTTCCTAAATGTTTAATGTCATTGTTACCTTAATTTTTATGCTAAACGTTTAAGACCATTTTTTTTAAATAACCTACCTGACTTTCTGTAGTTGCTAACATACGGCTGAGATTTAACCAGATGTTCCTCATCGTTTGGTATTTTTGATAGTCTATTTAACTGAGTCAGTGTAATTCCAAAATAAGTTTTCGTAGACACATTGTAGACATATATAGTCATAGGGGCCGTGCAAATATTACGTAACGCACCAGGGGGTGGGTGGGTACTCGTGAAAGTGTTACGAACTGTAATAGGGGGTCCGTGGGTTTTTCTCCATGCGTTACGTGACATTTTTCAAGGACCAGGATATCTTGAAAATTCTACCACAGTGTTGCAGCTACCGAACAACAGCATTAGCTGATGTACAAAATTAACTATTCTGAGCACTGCAGTTCACATTTGCAATCGATTGGTGATGTCTAAACAAAAACATTGTCATCAGTAACATATTATATTGCAGAAACAATAACAAATGATATACCTAGGTCCTGTATAAACTACAAGTTACATATAAAAGCCATGGTTAAATTTTTTTGTACAAATGTGTTACGTAACACTAAGGGTTACAGGGGGTGGGTCTCTAACTGAGCATATGTAGTTAGTCAAATTTCATAAAGATTTATCCAGTATTTATTATTATTTTTACAAATATTAATGTACAGAAATTTAGCATGAAATACCTGTATATCCAGTATAGTTCTTCATTCTCATTAGCACCATCTGGTGGCTGAATCAGAAGCTCCGTGCATGGAGGAACATTCATGTACGAGCTTCTTCCAAAACCACTTTCGCAGTTAATAATTTCCTATTCATTTTAAGGGCCATAAAAGCGGGGTTTAAAATGAAAAGCCTGTGAGCCAGTCGTAAAAGGATGTTCAGTTCGTTTAACGACAAATATGAGGCGTTTAGGCCGAATATTATAACGCGTTGCGTACGTGCGATTTGCGCTATTACGTGCGAAATTGCGAATAAAATAATTATTAACTCGGTGGACGGACGTTAGGCAGTGACCACCCAGGTGCACTGTGTACCTACGCTCGTGCCAAACTTAACTGGCAAACAAAAATCTGCCGTTTATGGCTTATTGAATTTTATTATTATAACTGCAAGAATACGCCGTCGAGTGGCGCTGTTTCATCACTTCCTGCACTCTATAATAGCTGGAATTCGCTAAATTGTATTTTGAAAAACGTCAAAAATACGATTTAAACTCCTCGTTTTTCGAATTACCGAATTAATAATTACCTGCTGATGGTTGCTTTACTTGAGACACAATTGTGAAGTTGGTAAGTTTTTGGCATTTTCAGTCATCTTGAAAAAACGAAATTGATTTAATTTTGCAATGTGGAACGTCTTTTTTTATTCTGGAATCTCACGTTCTATGGTTGCCATGGTTGCCACGTGCGCTACCTCCTCGCGCATCGCCTCGTGACTCCGGTCGACCAATCAGCCCTCGCACGGGATGAGCGGCAAATTCAAAATTCTTATACACGCAGCCATGATAAGACATGGTTTTAGCACAATGTACAACATTAAATGACTGCAAACCACTGTTAAAACCGTTTTGACAGTTATTTGGGGCAATCAATTCAGTCATATAAATATACTGTTTTGAAGCGATTGTTTGCAACAGCGTCGAAATGTTTTACAAATTGCAGCTGTTGATAATCACAGTTGAATTCAGTCCCCCTTGCTGATACACAGTAAGTCATAATAAGTGTCAGTGTTTACTCATACACGAGCGCACTCTAGGTGCACTTATAATGGCGGGCAATTGACTGCTGTTAGCATTGTCATGAAAAGCTATTATTGATGGGAATTCCGTGATGCGAACGCCCCCATGAAGGGGGACGCCAGTGCCTGGATACGAGTTTCGTACATGTATCTGGTACATTGGTACTAGCTCTAGATACTGGATCTATAATAGGAAATTTTGTAGTATGATAGGACGGATTGTCCAAACGAGTTGTATACACGTTTTAAAACCAGGTTACACTATTTACAATTGTATAGACAGGTATCATGCTCGTGACCATCGTGTTTGGACTCCTTTTGGGGCATTTTTGGGTCCAGTTTGGTACTTTTTGAGACTAGTTTAGTACTTTATTGAGATTTGATTAGTACATTTTTGACACTTGTTTAAAACATTTGAAGACTTGTTTAATACTTTAAGACTTGTTTAATACTTTAAGACTTGTTCAGTACTTTTTAAACTTATTTAGTACTTTTTGAGACTTATTTAGTACTTTATTGATATTTATTTAGTACCTTTTGAAACTTGATTCGTACTTATTGAGCCTTGTTTCTTACATATTGTGACTTATTTCGAACATATTGAGGCTTGTTTCGTAATTGCTGATGCATGTTTCGTACAGACCGTGTTTAGTACTTATTAGGTCGTGTTTAGTACTTTTACGAAAATTATTTAATACATTTTTAAGACTTGTTTAATAATTTTTTGAGACTAGTTTAGCACTTTTCTGAGATTTGTTGAGTACATTTTTGAGACTTGATCAGTACTTTTTTGATATTTGCTTGGCACATGTTTTTCCTTATTAGTCCTTATTAGTTTTCTTATTAGACTTGTGTAGTCCTTATTAGGGCGAATTCCATCATTTTTTGAGCCTTGTTTAGTACTTTTTGAGTTTTGTTTGGTACGATTTCGTAAATTCTTAGTTTTCAATACTAGATTACCTTGGAACAGCAACATCATTTGATCAAAGCGCTATTGGGCGCTTGTACATTATAGTGCTGTGCATTCAGTTTTAGTGAGCTTTCAGCGCAGAACTTTTGCCATCTACTCATGCCGCCAGAGGCCGCTATTTGACGAACAATTTGCATTGATGCAGCACCCATAATGAACTGCTGCAAAACAAAACAACACATGTCTTCCAAATTTTAGTTTTCATGCTTTATTGGCGAATATTCACTACTTTAGTTTACTTAAAAAGTTAAATTGAAATTTTTTCCTAGGTCAATAGATAAAAATCAAATTTGAGTTGAGTTATATAAAATGATGCAACTTGAAATTATGGATACACCTCAAACCTGCATTGATGTTCGTATAGCTATTATTATAATATTCTAAATTACTAAATTTTTTGACATTGAAATTTAACGTTTTTCAATAATTTTAATATTTATAAATTGTATAATTTTTTAAAGAAAGTTGGAGTTGGTTCGGGTTTTGTTTTCTGCGAAGCTGCATCATGGTCGCTATGCTGCGACAAATCACAGCTTTTTTTCGTCAAAAGGTTCTGATTGGCCAGTTTCTTGATGACGCGTTAATGGCCGCCAGCAGGTTGTATTTTTAATCGCCAGGTGTCAGGCCAAGCTTTATTTGTGGCTCGAATATGTCGGGAAAATTTAACTTAAATTAAGCCTAATCTTAGCCTCACCACAAAACTGCATGGTATAACAAATTAGGTACGCCAAATTAAGGCTGGTTGCACCAAACACTTAGATTTAATGGTTGATTTTAGTTTTTCATATAGCAGGTTTTGCTGATACGAAACTTATAAGTTAAAGCCCCAAACATTTATATGGTTTGCCAGTGTAAATGTTCAAAAATTTTTCATCATTTAAATATATTCATTTAACAAGCTTTATTTTGTGCATCCAGATTATTATCACTAACTAATCTGTTGATTGAATTTATGCTAATCGTTATATTTTCCCGGAATGGACATTAGTTTCTTTCTCAGTCGCTAGATGGAGTGTATTCGGTCCAAGCTGAGAAAAAAACCTTCAAAAAGTGGGCGTTTCAAAATGGCGGCCATTGCGACTAGTGACGCGCATGGTGACGTCCTAAAGGACTAATTTCCGAAAATACATAAACGTCGTTTTTATGGTCATTGATCGCATTCTGGAGCTTCAAATTCCTGCTTCGTCGATGTAATCTAAATTACTTTATAACCTTTTGGAAATTTAAACAAGCTAGTTGGTTTTTGATAGGTCAACCATCTCCTATATCTGGCATAAACCCCGCCCACTGGCAGCATAAATTTCCGTTTTGGCCAATGGCGAACTCGCCTCGTGCCTGGCTTGACCACTGAAATTTGAAACTCCAATGATGGGCCAATGACGAATTTTGATTGGTGCAGTTTTGGAAGTATGTTCAAATTCCGCCTATGACTATACTGTGAAACACGTTGAGAACCTAATTAAAATTAATTGCAGCAAACTGTTTCGAATAGTATACGCTGCAATTTTAATGAGAATCTCGTCTTTTTACCCTGATTCCTATGTGTACCATTGTTTTCCATTTTGTCATAAAATGTACATGTACAGTATATCAACGGAAATGCAGTCTTTTCGTAAGCCTACTTATTGTTATAACGAAAAAATTACACAAAATGGGCACAATTACCAAATGACTCGTTTATTAACACGTACATGTATGTTTACATATATTGTTATGGTCATTTTATGCGTGGTCATCTGAGCAGACTGTATCTTGGAATATGTTTCAATACAGGTAGGACGTAGGAATGCCGAGTTAGGGCCCTTTTGACTTTAGAAAATCCGAGGAAGGTCATCTTATTTGTCTACAGAATGAGAATTCATAGTTGACAATAGATAGAATGACTATATCACGAAGGGATATGGCTGAGTGCAAGATCGTATACACTTATACTCTAATTAAATTATACTAACGAGGAAAAGCTACATTAATACAAATGAAACAAAATGTATACTGGAAGTGAGTTGACTACGTATATTGTACAGTATATGGATTTCACAATGGTCGCGTATTGACATTAGGGTTTTGAAGTTAGACTGGTTATAATTAATATTTTTATAGTCATAATCACAAATGAAAATCAAAGAAAAATGTCTGATAACTTGGTTCCAGAAACAACCTGTTTATGAGATGCAGGTACACACATGCATGCGTAGCCAAACCATGCAGCTAGGAAACTGATCGTTTCTGGACATACTTATTGTTATAACGAAAAAATGGCTAAAAATGGACACAATTGCCAACTGTCGGCCATTTATTAATATTTCGTATATGTCCATATATGGTAATTTTATCATGGGTCGACTGAGCATTCTGCATCTTGGAATATGTCTGGACATCTATACATTTCTGTTTGATTTCAAGAGTATTATATATACTACCTTTTCAAGAGCATGACTTCTGAGACCCCCTGAAATAGTTTCCTCTGATTACCTCTGAACCTTAATTGTTTCCTTTGAAAATATAGAAAAAATAAAACGGTGTTACTCTCAGCTCCTGACTCGTAACAGGGGCCCAAAAGGCCCTTAAAACCAAAAACTATTTCTTTCCTTCGAAAATATATCCTGTTGTAAAGATGACTTCCGAGACATCCTGTATAATAATAAGTTAACAACCCTCATATTTTCTGTATGTAAAGAATGGGCCCTTCCTGCCTTTCTGGGTCCTCATGAGGACCTGTAGGGACATGTAGGTATTTCAAAAACACGTTAAAAGCATCAAAGTACATGTATAAACAATTAAGAGTTAATAACGATGAATCAGATTTTCTGGTTTAATATTAATTGGCTACGTTTTAAATGGTAAACAAGTGCATGTGAATTTTTACCTTAATATTTGACTTTTTTATTATCGGTTTTAACCAGTGTACCGTTAAATCTCAAGTAAGCCTAGTATCCGAAATACATGGGAAAGCACACCATATTTCAGTTGAATAGTAACTTTGCAATATAAAGTAAATTATAACACTTGCAATGTTGTTGATGTAGTGTCATGTGGTACATGTATTTTCGACAACATCTACATGTATTTGATATCATTCCAACGATTGTTATAGTAGTAGTTAAATGAACAACTGCAGTAAGTTGTCTAATGGCTGAAAATATATTTTTGTCTTTAAAATAACTTGAATTCGTATAATGAATTTAATACAAATTAAACCATGCAGTAAATACAACCAGCATGTTCTACTTCTTGTTGTACTTCATGTTCCAATTGAATAGTAACTTTGCTATATAAAATATACTTGAAATGTTATTGGGTGATATTTTCGACAGCAATTACACATATTTGATATCATTCCAAAAATTGTTTACATAATGTACAGTAGTTAAATGAACAACTGCCGTGAGTGCATGGTCTAATGGCTGAAAACATATTTTTGTCTTAAAATAACTGGTTTAATTTGTATTAAATTCGTTATAAGAATTCAAGACCAAGTTTTTTATAGCTTACCACGTGCCACTGCCCCTAATTAATTTAGTTGAATTGACCGCAATAAACCTCACGCAGGTGCGAAGAATCGTGCTCGAGGTCAGGGGTCACGAACGTGAGTTCGAAAGTGGCCACAAGCCCACGATAACGCATGCGTATACACTGTATACAGCATGTCCAGCCATTGCCCATCGTTATTGCTGTCATAAAAATATTGAATGGCTCGAGGGGGTCAGCGAAATTTCAAGGTTGTGAAACACCCCCCTTAATGGCAAATTACGGTTTTTTATTATGGCGCTTTGTCTCGTTTGATATTTTGCCATGGAGAGGATTAGCAGAAAGTGTTTGGGCAAGTCTTTAGCCAAATTATTTATGAGATTTTAAGAGAGACTGCATGGTCACGGATATTTGTGCTAACAAAAATCAGAAATGATAAGAAAATCTTGGGAAAATGTTACGTTTGCCTTCAAATGGCTTGGCTGTGTTTCTGCATACTTATAAGAAGAATTGACCATGGTCATTGAGGTAAGATGCAAGCTCAGTTTTAGCATTTACGTCTCTTCGACATAAATTTATTTAGAGAAATTGCCGCAGTAGAACCTCTGTAAGTCGATCACCTACGGGACTGTCGCGAACTGGCCAACTTAAAAGGTGGTCAACATATGGAACGAGGCTTGTACTGATACAGGATTTTAATTCCGTGAACTGCACGTACTTACGTTTTACAGTAATCATTCATCATCCATACAATACCAGTATTGCTAATGTACTGCAAATTTACCCAGTAATTACACGTGTTGTAAATAAGTACTGGAATTTTAACGCTGTTATGTAACACTATAATAATACAGTATAAATTTTACAAGCAGCCAATGAATTTAATCATCATCCATGAGTTTACATGTTGAGACCATGGTCAACATACAGGGAGTAAACTACTATTGTGTGTCATAGTCATGGTGGTCAATATATAGATGTGCAGGAGGTCAGCATTTAGAGGTCACCTTCCATTGAGTTAATGTTGTGACCGCCCTGTCAGTTGAAATGTGGTCAACCTGAGGAGGTGGTCAACTTTGGAGGTTCTACTGTATGTATAAAATCACATTAGTGACTACTCGAAACTTGTACGAGTCAATTTCAAGTTCCGAGTAGTCAGCATGGGTTCTCACTAGTCAATTTTTGTCGACCAACTTTCTGTTGAAAGCGAGTTGACACGTAATAACACGCGTTCGGCAGACTTGAATCAGCGTTGATCAATGATTTGTTGAATCGAACAAAGTTGACCACCAAGTTTAACAGCTTTCAACTTGCTCAACTTCTCGAGTCGTTTTTATTTAAAACACGTGAGCGAACAAAATTCCAAAATGGCACGCGCACGAATTCGAAATTTCGTCAGAATCGTGTTCCAATTCCTCTTTCGCGTTCCATTTAATGCGGGGATTTGGGAAAAATACAGCAAGTGTAATTTTGCTCGACGCCATCTTCAACTGTAAGTCGCATACATGTACATTTTTGTTGAAACGTCTGAACGAAAACTGAACAATTATCGGTCAACATTTGTCGACCAATAATTGTTGATCGATATTGACCGACAAACGTTGACTCGTGAGAACGTAGGTGAAGACGGATAGCCCGGGGCAGGGGTATGTTAGATTCTCACAGCCAGAAATTTTCCTTTATACTATGTATTTTAAAATACGCAAAAGAATGAAAAATCACCTTACCAGTTCTTCAGCAGTACGTACTTTAGTATCAGATCGATAGAAATATTGTCTATATTTGCATATAAGTTTTATTATTCGCGATTTACTTCGTTCAGATTTCAATTACAATCTCCAGGAAACCAATAAATCGAATTCGATCGAACCAAAA
>JAQGAF010005330.1:0-12209 GCA_034687865.1 Kryphioiulus occultus | reverse complement strand
GGGGGGGGTATATGGGTAGAGGGTGAGGGGGTGTTGGGATAGGCAAGCTGTCATTCTGTTCCCAATTACGAACGCCTTATTACCAACGCCATTTCAGATATACATGTACACGGTGTACGTGTATATTGGTTTTCCCGTCCTTATTTTACTTTGGGCTAAAAATGGATTTTGGATTTATATCATAATACAAAACATGATTGTGCATGTGCGTCAACGATTTTCTACGCTTCTTCTTTTCATCAACATGCTTGCGTGGAAAATTCAATAGCGGTAATAAACCGAGATTTTTAGCGAAAGTTCAAATTTTCCTGCTTGGCATAACAATATTATATCAGAAATCATACCATCAGGGGAAGTCAGGGAAATTCATAATGTCTGGAATTTTTTGTGGCACAACTAAACTTTTTGTGATCTACGTTTTCTAAAAATTTCGCGTACGGCGATGCATTATAATTAATTTTCCTTACGAAAAATCCTTTCCTTACGAACATTTTAATTTTTTGAAGACTATGATGAGGAAAGATTTCTTCCAATTTTTTCTTAAGTAACTCGAAGATGTTTTTCTAAAAAAAATTACTGCATTCAGAAATTGTATTTATGTACGATTCAATTCTAAGATGTGTTGAATTAAGGGTAAAAGTAAAATATCACCACAAGCAAAGCATGTCTTGTTAACATGTTAAGGCGGCTTCACACTGTCAAAACAGTTTTTCAACACCATATTACGGAGCTTATGTGACGTGATTGGCCGCGCCTACCTGCAATTTCACTGTCAGAAACGTAATACAGAAACGTCACATTTGACCTCTCATAACCTCTATGATCTTGCGTATTTTAGCATGTTTTGATGGTGTGCAAGCACCTTTAATTACCTTTATAATTTACGCGTTTTCAACTTGATTTTTTTCTTAAGGCGGTCCCAAACCCTTTAATTTAATTTAAGTACCCTTAACAGCTGAGGGTTTCGTTTGACCCTTTCTACCTTAACGAAAACGTTGAATTTCTGTTTAAACGAAATACACGTACATGTATCTTGAGATAAAACTTTGTCCAAAAAAAAATACATTTCCCGGATATTTTTGGTTTCACGTAACCGTCATTAAGTGCGATAACAGGCAATTAAAGTTATCTCCAAATTTGCAATGAACAGGATTCACGATTGAGGTCGCGAAACCGATCACAAAACATCCAATCCAACCCTAAACGAAATAAAAACAGAAACAACGACGAAAATGTTACATTTTTTTATTTCTTGTAAATTTACGAATGAATCAATGAATGACAAACACGTGCACGCAGTACAGGGTGCGACAAAAAAGCTGCTCTCACGTCTGCCATGGGATTAATCACATTGTTGGTAAGAGCTCTATACGGCGCATCTGTTGTATGCATTTGTCAGGATTTTGCATAGTGTACAATGTGTTCAAAAAAATCCTAATCACGATGACGCTGCGCTTTAAAAACAGAGCAACCGATGAGTTGTTAATACCTCGCACTTCGTCGGTTCCCCCACATTTGCTCGTTTATCACAAGCACCTTCAATGTCAATATGGCAAGAGGGTAGGCAAAAAAAAACTGTATCACCTAATAGCAGACGAAATACCTCGAGAGAGTAACGCAACTCGGAAAGTAACGGAAAATGGATATATGCCAGGTTGAACATGCAAAACAAACAGAGTGGTGCCTTTTAAAAAACTCACCCTGTCACCTACCTCGTTTATCTATTTATACGCACGTTGCCTCTGTACAATAAGTGTGAAAAGACAGGCCTGCGGAAGAGAACTTGGAAATACATTGTACGCTGAACAACGAATTGAAACATCGGAAGTTCAAACAGGAGGAAACTCCCATACACCATCCATTGACAACGTCTAAGTTTTACCTTTCACCTGTTTCACAGTCACCCTAGAACATACTTTCAAGATTATAGTTTTCTTCATTTAGAACGAAATGCCAAATACTGGTTACAGTACATGTGCCGTGTATTTTGAGGACCCAATTTAGCATGTCCATATATTGATTTGAAAACAATCATCTTTGACACGTTTTTTGGCTGACGATGTACATAAATAATCACTCACTTTTTAGCAGTAATGCAACGAGACATTACGACTAACAGTCTGTTTTTCAAATGCTTTTCTAACATGTTGAAGCTTTGCTTCCCAAACCTGGTAAAATTGCCCAAAAATTGGGTAAAAATGGATTTTCTTTGAGTAGCGACACAACTCTAAATACACATTAAAATTTATCGCAGAGGTGTAGATTTAAAACTATGAAGAAAGTGATCAGTCTAAACACGTGCACTGACTATAAAACAGTTAAGAAGTATTAATTTGCTATTAATAAATATGCCACACACTTGTTTATTTGATCCAATCATTTGGGTAAATTACCTAAAATTAGGGAACCCGGATCACACATTAAAATTTAAACTATAAGTGTATCGAAGAAATATTTAATACTGTGTTAGCTGAAGTAACTGTTTTTCATAATATAATATTTTACTTGCTTTGAGTAAAAGGAAATTTCTGATTAGTGATTTTTGGGAATTGCAGAAAATAATTTATTAAGCATATCGGGTATAGAGGAAGCACTAATAAATATGCTATGCAGTATGCACTTGTTATTTATGCTATAATTATAAAGTTTTTGATGTGATAATATGCTTAGAGATGTTGAAAATTAAGACATTGCATCAAACATTTTCTTTCTTGTGTTTTATAGATCTCATGCACTTCACATGTTTTCTGTGCAGTTGGTGTTTTTTTTTACATTAAGTAAAATGTACTTTCTGATAAACGATTTTTGGTAACGTAAAAAAACGTTTGGGCAGCATTGACACACATCAATTCACACCATTGGTCAAAATATTACAAGTCTTAATTAAGCATATACATGTATGAATAAGACATAAATGACAACATGTTGAATAGTAGTAATTTGTCTTGCATTCATAGTTTCTAAGTAATATCACTAGTACAGTCAGCCTTCGCTTCCGTCATCACATCATTTTTATGACATTTTGGTTCATTGTCCAATGAAACTGCATGATCATTATAAAACTAGAGCTACGATGACCTATGCAATTAAGAATTGTTGTCTACATTTAAACAAATTCCAAAACGCTGGAATCTACTTAGTGGGAAATTTTGTTTCAGGAAACTTTCTGGGCGAACAATTCTCACTGCATTTTTTGAATATTATTAAAATAGCTACATGCTCGTTAGTTGGTTATATGCTAAACCCGGTTTTCATGTTTAAAAAAGACGCTAATTATGAATGGATTGAAATGGAACTTGACGATAACTCGAAATCCTTGACGTTCACGCGAAATTTCCCTTTGGCACTCCTTAAAATGTAACACAAAAAAATTCCCAAAAGACGTTTCCAGATCTGTGCCATTGTGACCCCATCACACAATTTTATGGTGCCAGTTCAATTGTTTGAGATGCAAGTAGGTATCGCGTGTTAATTAAACATTTTGATACGTGCATTAAACAGACCCACCTACTTATCCAGCAAAAAGCTTCAGGATCTATCATAACATTGCTGGTCCTTGAATTTCACACGTTTTAATTATTTGGGTTAATTGCAAATACCGCATTTTAATTAACTGTCTGATGAGATCAAAATGGGAAAATTCTGGGCCTTCAAAAACTAGTCTGCAAAATTCACAAACTTAAATATACATGTATCTCTTTTTTCCTTAATCCAATTTCTTGGTGATTACATTGAGCAAAACTTATATTGACAAAATGTGTCTTGGCTTTCTAAGTAAAAAAAGTTATAACAAGGTTTATTCTCCCCTCGTTGGGCAAGCAAGCCCGACTTTCAAATTTCTCAAAATGTTTATAAATAGTGTTTCAAAAATCCAAGCACATGAGCATCTTGAACTTAGATGTCGAGAGGTCATCCTTTTTCTGCAGAAAAAATGAAAATGTAGTTCTCTTCCATGTTAATGTTTACCTTGTTTATAAGGTTGTACCGCTCTGACCAAAACCGGTAGATTAGTAATTAATCTTAATTTCACCATTTGCATTAAAAAATTTCCTCTGTATAAGACCTTTTGTGGAAAAATTATTATTCTGAACTTGTTTTCACTTAGCAGTCGAGGGAAAAAAAGGTATCTCGGCATAATTAAAGGTTGGGACGATGACACGATTTTGGCAGCAGAAAAATAACCTCCCAAAAAAAACTGAAAAACTAACTTGGGGCAAATCTGGACATTTTTCTACCAGAAATGTATGAAACGTGATATGACACCGGGCTGTCTTAAAAACTCAAAAGGAATTTCCAAGATTGCGGACAAATGGGTGGCCAGGTTAAACTCAACACGTTTTCTTTGGTAGTGAAAAACGTTTGATAAATTGTCTTTGTACATTGTTAGCAATTTTTGACAAAAACTGTATGTGTTGGCAATTCTAAAATTCCAAACCTCCCTATATCCCTCTAACGTATGACATTGGCAGGATAAGAAATTCAAGGTTGGGTTATTCAACAGCTGTCAGGGTCCCCCCAAACCTGGAAAGGTCAGGGAAATTCAACGACTCAATGACACATTTTACATGGCTAATTATTGGTTAACACAAAAATCAAGAGATGTTAAGAAATTAATAATGAAATTGTCATATTTTATATAGAATAGTCTAAATTCAGGCAAAATGGATCTTGAAAAAGTCAGGGAAATTTCAACAAATCAGAGATGCATTACTGGTTAACACTAAACTCAAAGAGTTAAAAATAAATTTCGTGGAAAAAAATAATAATGAAATTGTCAATTTAAAACAGACTTGCAATTGTGTTCTATTTTCTGTACATGTATCTCCTGTTATAAGGAAATTTTAAAACTTGGAAAGGTCAGGGAAGTTGAAAATTTCATCTCAAGTGGAAGCCTGGATATTGAAATAACTACATGTAATTTCGAAATGTTTGTATAAGGGAATGGATAATACTAAAATAACCATACAAAAAAGGGTTGACACATTTCAAGACATGTTCCAATTACTTTAAATGTAATGCTGTACACTAATTGTATACTAATTCACAGTGAAGTTGGAAAATTTTAAAATAGTTAAACAGGTTTTCTACACTATTTAACATTAAAACTTGATTCTAATTCACCGGAAGCGTAAAATACATGTAGATGCCCTAATTCTGGTATTATGGATATTTCACTGAAGATTACAAGCAGCAACGTTAAACCATGACTTGATATTGCATTCCATCTACCCTGTAGATCCGAATTTGTATTAACTCAATAACAAATTCGGTTCTAGAGAGGTTGGTGTGGTGCATTTAAAGCATCAGCTGGACAACCATCATCTACATCAGCCAGAAAGTCCTCAGAAATGTTGACGTCATAATTATCAACAACACCAAGCTATTATAACTGAAGACCAAGAATATGAAACGATTTCTACTGTACCCTATATACTGTATGTGATGAAGTCGTGTAGGATAATTTACTTGTCAAATAATTATGTAAATCTTTTTCCTCATAATTTGCAAGCTTGTAGTACAGGTATAATGTAATATAATATGTCGTTAATCATTAATCACCTGTGTATGCTAATTTACACGCGTTTTAATTAACAGAAATACGAATGTTTTACAAAGTCGTATTTCCATATGATAATTAATGAACTTGTTAAAATTTGTTACTACATTATCAGCAGCTGTTATGTTATTACAAAACGAAATTTACACGAACATATTTATAGCCGTTATGAACTGACCAATAGCGATATGGACATAGTCCTGCTGCGCCTCCTGGTGGCTTTACGTGTTGTCGCCAGTGGTCAAAACAAGTATAAGCAACGCCCAACCGCTTCTACACCTCTCATAAGTCCAGATTTGTTTGCAAGTTGACCACTGGTGGCGCTTGGGTGTATTAATAAAACAACAGAATGATTGATTCTTGAATCTCATTTAATTTTATTCGCTAGAGACCTGAAATGGGCATCAAATTAATTTACTAGATCCCTCGTGTGTTTTTGTCGTACACATTCAGCAACATGTGAGGCGAATTCCTTGGTTTATTTGATAAATAAATCACACCAACTGAATATTTTATGCTGCTGGCTTAGTACCACAAGGCGTCCAAAAAATATTTTCACCAGCAAAAATGTTCGTTTCAACGTTTAAAACATGGTCACTCCCAACCTGAAAAACCTGGAACCTCATGGAATTTTACATTCAACCTGGATAACCTGGAAAAGCCAGGGAATTTTGAATTGAAACCTGGTATATATGTTTTAGTAACAAAATTGTAGTTTGTTAGCTCCAGGCTGTTTTGTTAGTTATAATTCTGAGAAGCAAGCATAAAAATAATTGAGCCTGCTAATCAGTTCTACCATTCCCATAAAATTCAGTATTTGTGATTAAGTTTTTCTAAACATTTTGCCTGGGGCGTTTCCAAATTAATTTAATTTAGGCATTATTGGTGATCTAGTTTATAAAAAAATCCCTCATAGATTCCTTCAATTTTTATAACTAAAACCCATTGGTTCTGATAAAAGTTTTTCAAAGAAATGTTCGTAAAATCCATCATTGGGCTATGTTTGTTTGGTAATGCTGACTAAATAGGCCTACACACAAGTTGCGATCTAGTTTTTAAAAAATTTCGCATTGCGTTTCATTTAATCATTAACATATTGTCTGAACCTGGAAAAATTAAAATATGACCCTGGAAAACTTGGATACTCATGCAGGGAATTTCGTTTTCAGAAATGCAATGTCCCGGTATAGGAGATTCAGGCATATTAATTTAAAGCTCAAAAGCTGCTTCAGCGTAAATTACAATTACTAAATATTTTTTTTTAATAAATTGTGGCACATATTTAATCATTGAAATATATTTTTTCGACCTGGAAAAATTACAATATGACCCTGGAAAACTCGGCGAATTTCGTTTTCAGAAATTTGTAGTCACCTTGTAACAATAGAAACGGCATACAGTAGGTGATTTAGGCATATTAATTTAAAGCACACCAGCTGCTTCAGCATAAAATTGCCCTAAATTCAGATTGTAACATGACAAGTAGAAGACTCACCCAGACAGTTGTTGCGTTTAATAATGAATACCCCGATTATTATTTTTCGTGATTTGGAAAACAAAGGATATTGCTACCCCCACCTGGCTATCCTTGCGTATGTACAGTATATTTTTGCCAGCGGCCATCTTGGAATAACCCTTTGAAAACCTTACTTATTTTAACTGCAATCTTCATTACCTTCCTGGTTGGGGAATACTTGGCACTAATTATGGCTGGATTGCCCTCAGAGGACCCCTATGTAGGATTTTTTACACTAACCTCCCAATGGTCCACTCAGCGCATCGCTTTAGGAGGCACGTTGCTGATTTATGGCCGCCATTAAAGCCCAAAAGACAATTAGGTCCATTCAGAAAATCACCGAATAATGAGGATTCAACATGGCGGTCTGACAGCAAAATTAATATGCAATAAAAACGAACATTCCCGTACACGCGTGAAAAAGTCAGCAATAAAAACTGGAATCCGTGTTACCTTATTATTATACGTTATTATTTTATGCACTGCCCAGAATGAGCAAACTGCCTTAAGGCCAATAATTAAAAATGGCGTCCTAGAGGGTTTGAAAAATGAGCACGTACACTGTATGGGTCAAATAAATAAAAATAATTGCTGTTATAAAAATCATAAAATTAGCCACAATATAGCCACATACAGCTTTTATGGATTTCAACCCTCCTATATATTTACCACGTGGCATATGTTTCCATGGAGGGTTCCCCCATACCTGGAAAACTTGGATAAGTCAGGGAAAATGACTGTTTTGAAAAAGTAAGGGATTCATCGAATTTCATGTATAGCTATTGTTGAACGCAAAATCCAAAGTTGTTCACAAACAGCTGGATTTATCTCCTGTTTATGTATAATAAACATTATATACAGCATTACTTACATTGGCATATGTCATTTTTTGAAGTTTTAGTGGTCAGGGAAATTATTTTAAAACCTGGAAAAGTCATTGAAGTTGGAAATTTCATCTCTAGGTGAGTTTTGTTTACTGACAGTTTTATCAAATTTCAGTATCTGTTTTGATATCTCCGTGTATAGTAGTTTATCAAAAGTTTTAGCACATTTATTGTGTTAATTTTGGTGTTTTTATACATCTGGTTGTTCATATACACGAAATCTTTTCATACATGTCCACTGTATACGTTTGAGGGGAAAACTACATGTACATTTAATTTGCACATAATCAAGGGCCTATTAAATTTCGTGGGAACCTAATGGCAATGTGCATTTGACAATTTCCTGAACAAATGGTATTTTTTGCTCGTTATACATGCATTATACGTTGCAGCTTTCAGTTTCCTACTTGGCAAGTAATGGAGGACTAAACAAAACATTCTCCTTCCCCAAAAAAAAAAGTTTTGGAGAAAAACTGATTTCATTGAGTTTCTGGCATAGGAAAACTGGTAGACATAACCATGGTTTTGTTATAGATGTAGATCATATCTCCAAGGTGTATGGTCGAACAAAAATCTGTTTTTAAACTTAAAATAATCGCGCCCTTGGTAACCAAAAGGTCGTAATGGGTGTATTTACAGACAGCTTGCTTTCCAAATTTAGCTGAATTTATCTTGCCAAATATAAAACTTTGCCAACTTCCCCTTTACACAATTATTATACCCCAAATAACAGCCCCCTGCTATTTTCACGATATGTATTTTCTATAGTGGTCATCCTGGCCGAATACTTGGGAGTTCAATTGCCCCTATGGTTGCAAAATAACAATTAACCAATAACCCCACTATAAAACTTCAGTTTTAAATTGCCAAACCGTGCAACTTGGGCCTGTAATAAATACGTTGCCGATCGCTTACGTAATTGTTTTATCGTAAGCAGTTCAGTAACAATTGCCCATAGGTTAATGAGCCAATAAATTCATTTTTCACGATGCCCACCATTAAGCAACTAAAATGGAGGAAGGTGATGGAGCCAATAAAATATTCTAATCAAGACCTGGACGAGCATATGCAGGGAATACAAAATTGGTCAATTAAACGTTAACATGGTTCAAGAGCTGCACAAAAACCAAATCTTGTTTTTCATCGGGTTTTTTTATACAGTATAGGTATAGCCCACTTAAATGGCCAGTTGCGTCAAATGCAGTGAAGTTAATCGTTAATGCCAATTTTGTGATTAAACATGTTTTGCCCACCAAAGTTGGATGGTTTGGGAATTTGCAATGGGACCATATTGCGTTAAAACATTATCATCCATAAAAACAGGGTTCCCCCAGACTTGCAAAGCCTAGACTAGTCAGGGAAATTGAAAAATCAGGGAAAATGGTTTTACTTCGAAAAAGTAAGGTAAATTCAACAAATCGATAATATATTTTACGTAGCTGGTTATTAGTTAACACAAAAGGGGTTTCCACAGCTTTAGTAACACAAAATCTCCTGACTTTCCCAGGTTAAAAATGCTATTTTTCCCTGACCTGTACAGTTTTTCCATCCACCGATATAACGCCAAAAGTACCTACCCTTTAATATAACGTGTTTTTAATCAATATGACCATTGCCTATGACGATAATTATTGAATTTGACTTTTTCAATTTGGATTTTTAATTAGGAGTACTAAGATGCTCGAAACTTATTTTAATTTGCCAAATTTCCATATTGTAATAATGAAGCTAAATAGAAGGAACCAATATGCTATATTGGGGCTTTCTTTTATTATGCATAGGACAACTTCACCTAAAAACTATGGTGTATCATAATCGATATATGAAATACCTTTTGGATTGAAATTAGACCTAGTCCCCTGACTTTCTGAACAGCTTTCAAAATTCCCCTAAATTCCCCAAGTTTCTCAGCCAGTTACAAATTCCCTGACTTTCCCAGATTTTCCAGGTTCTATGGGCATCCTGATAAGCAATGCATATAACATTGCCCGTATTAGGATATGTTACATTCTTGGTTTTTCACTGGTTTGGGTGGTCAGGGCCTGACCACCCAAACCAGTGCAACGACTGTCAGGCAAACTTGTTATAAAACCTGGTAATGTCAGGGAAGTTGGAAAGTAAATCTCCTGGAGAAAAAACGCACAAAATACCTTTTCGCAAATTGCAAGCAGTATTTTAGGGTGTAATTTATGTAAGGGTTAGGTATTGTTGTCCCAGAAATTTGCCTTTAATCTGATTACAGACTGAAGTGCCTATTTACGAACCAACTTGTTACGAACAATGAAGCCATATTGCCTTCATTTTCCGTTTCGCTTTTTATCTGTTTGATACATCGCTTAATTACCAGATTCGAAAACATGTATAACTGCGTACAAAGGCCTATAACGAGAAAAAAATCTTCCAGAAAAATGGCAGCCAATAATTCCAAGATGGTCGTCCGTCCGTCAAATTGCCTTTTAACGAGTTTTTAAGTGGCTGGTGGCTCTAATACGCGTTGGATGTGTACTGACCAGAAAGCATTTTTCTATGGCGAATGTTTTCAAACACGACTGGAAGGCAGTTTAGGTGAAACGCATCCATCAAACATTTAAAATAAAAGGATGACGCTGTTAAGATCCCATCAGGCCCGTTTTGCCATTGTGGGGAAGGCGCCAAGCGGTTGATCATCTTAGAAATGTAACCAGAAATTGGATGCACTTTCATAAAAAGTCAAAACACGCTCGCTGAAGAACTGAATTTACGAGTGCAGCTTTCTCCCCTTTTGCATTGCCATTATGTAGGGCAATGCTTTTATAATAATTTCCTTATGGCTGCTTCGTCCTTGTCCATAGGCCTACCCTGGCGAAATTCCAAAAGACGTTGCAGCCAAGGGAAAGAAGATGGTGACATGGTGGAAGTACATGTGACGTACAATGGGGAAGATCCCCTAGGATTCACGCTCTCCATTTGTCACACACCAACGCCATTGTAGGGATCGAAATTTCGCTAGAAGACCCTTTTTGCATAAAAAAACAGGACCCGAGTGAGACGAAATGCTCGAAGAAACGGAAGAATACGAGAGAAGGTACGAATTTAAAAGGGGTTGGTTGCAGTGCTTGCAAAATATACCCTTGAACATGTTCATGGGCAGTAGACACATGTACATATTGTATGAAAGATTTTCTCCAAATGTTTACATGTAAAAATGAATTTTTTTGTTAAATTGATAGAAACGTTTTTAAAAATGGACATTAAAACTGCATTATTTTGAAACTTAGTTTTTGTTGAAATTTTACTTTAAGCATTGTCCACACCTAGGAAACGTTTACTATAAGCTCAGAAGCATGGTTTCTGGAAACTGTTTCTTCAAAGTAATGTATTTCCTCAAACATGTTTCTTCCACATTCTGTTTCCAGAAACCATGTTTCTGGGAAATGTTTCCTAGGTGTGTCAACGTTCAAATATCTATGACTGTTACAATTGTAAGCTTGTTGTTTCTGACAGTTTGGATACAGGGTTCCCACAGGACCTGGGAATCCTGAAGTTAGGGGATTTGTGACTGACAAACCAAGGAAAGGCATGGGATTTCACAACTTAATTATAATTTCAATCCAAAATTTATTTCAAATATCAAATATGGCTTCTTGCGTTCTCCGAATTAAAAAGTTCATTCTGCTTCGATGTTGTGTGAATTTAGTCTACAAATTCAAAATTACCATTTAAGTCAGTGGCTATACTGATTAAAAGCAATATTTATATTCAAGGGCAAGTTTTTCGCTTAATACTCGTCGATGGGAAACCCTAAAGGTCAGGAAAAACCGAAATATTTCGACTGGGAAAAGACCGAAAAGAGCTTCAAAATATTATTTAAACTTCCTTCTTAAAGAATTAAGAAAACATATGCTGAGCCGGACAAATTTATCTAATCATAAATCAACAAATACAATCAATATCATTTGATGCATGTGGTCGTTTTTGTTTATGTGGTAAATGGGAAAGTTTAAACAAAAATATGCGCTTCGTTTATTTTGGGTGAAACTAGCACAATGCATGCATTCTCCTTAACAGTTCATTGTCATTGAGATTTTTTGGGCCAATAATGCAGGCAAAAATGCAGGCAAAGAAAGCTTCATAAGTTTTTTTTGTCTATCATAAGATGGTATAAGGTCGTATACGATTAAATAAAAATCGCAATAATATTAAAATAAATACATAATAAATAAATGACATCGTTGTGTGTGCGTGCATTTTTCGCAATGGTATTTATTTGAGG
>JAQGAF010005329.1:0-12257 GCA_034687865.1 Kryphioiulus occultus | reverse complement strand
GTTGCTCAAACTAAATCCGTAAAATCAACTTTAGGTAAGCAAAACGCGTTTCCATACAGGACTTTCTTGTTTAAAATTTTCTTTAACTCTGCATGTAAACTAGGTAAATGTCCTTAAATAAAACGTAATTCAGGATCATGGACTGTAGGCGCGCCATGGCTAGTGACGTACGTTACGTGACAATGTCGCATTTTTGAGGTTACACTTCGAAACTACCTGTAAGTTCCACAGCATATTGCAGAATCAAGGTCGAGCGACAATAATTCAGGACTGTCGAGAGACAATGTCATGGAACAAAATGTAAATCCTATGTTGTCTGACGCGTGACAGTGTCGTTTTTTGGCACAGTTCATTGTATACAGCGAACATTGCACAAAAAGATTTCCATTTACAAGTGAGTTATACAAAAAGACAGGTGGACTGTGTATCGATCCCATTTCGAGTAGGACACAAAAGATAAGATACATACATGTACAGCGCGACATTACCCTTAGATTCAATATGGAAATGTGAACTAGGCTTAGTGCATATACATGTAGTACATGTAGTATGGCGTGTTGCGAGACAGGTTGTGTTAATTTCAGTTTTTTATCGCGATTTGTATACGCACATCTGAACATTTGGTCGCTGATTTAGGTGTTAACATTACATACAGTATTGTCTGTATACAGCCGATCGGGCTATAACTGTCCCCAGACACATTAAACAGTCCTGATACAATTGTTGCTCGACTTTGTAGGGCTAAAATATACTGTAGCTTTGGAGAATTGCTTGCAAATACGACTTCTGACGTCATGTTTTCCGGAACCTATACAGTATAGATTGGGGTACAGCTACATGCTCATGTACATGTATTCTCGTATGGTGTACATGTACATTATATCATTTGGGATTTGGCAAACATGGTTATCTATGAAGTCTATTCGGAAGGTGAACAATTATCACGATCAAACAGTATATAGCGACTTCATTGATAACAACTTCCTATTGAATATTTTAAGGGAATCCGTTGGTGGCGCCTCTATCGAATAATTATCATTTGTTTTCAAGGTTAGGATCTTCTTATCATGGTTGGGATTCGAGGTGATAACATTGAGAACACATTTTTTGTGATTTATTTTCAAGGTTAAGCTATCAGCTTGAGGATATACATGTACATGTACTTATGGTGGTTGGGATTCAAGAAGTTAATTATCGCTTGTATCATGGTTGGGATTCCAGGTGGTTACATTGATAACACATTTTTTTATTTATTTTCAAGGTTAGGATATACTGTACTTAAATAATGCCAGAGAATTGGCTCTAAATACACAAATGGATGTGCTCTGTCTTCAATGCCTGCATTAGTAATACATTTCGATGAATTGGTTTTCAAGGTTATGGGCTGCATTATATAGGCAAATACAAGTTGCTAGAAATCGCTAAGCAAATTGACTGTCAAAACGGAAGTCGACGAGCTCTGAGTCGGAAATGCAGTTGCACAAATAATCGATTCTGAGGAATTGATCAATATTTTAAAGGAGAACGCTAAAGGTAGTTAAATGAGAATTCCAATGTAAATTTTTCAGAAAACAAAAAACACCACTATGTTAAAATGGAACATGAAGCAAAAAAATTCCAAATATCTGGTACATGTAGATGCTACCGTGATAAATTTAAGAAAACTCGGGTGAAATACTACAAAATTGAAGAAAAACTGCGATAAAAAAACTGCCCCAGGTGAGGATCGAACTCACGACCTTAAGATTATGAGACTTACGCTCTACCTACTGAGCCACTGAGGCACTGAAGGGGTGCTTCAAAAAGGCCTTCTTTGCAAAAATCCAATTTACCGAAATTTCGTTTTGTTTTGGGGTTTACAGGAAATACAAAGATGGCGTTTTATAAATTATCGCAAAAATTGGAGTTTGGTCACTTATATTCACAGATGATTTAAAGATTTTTGGACTTTTTACGACAATTTTGCTGAACGATTTTTTGTAACGATTTCAAAATTAGTCAAAATGAAATTCAGCATGTAAAATGAATGAAGAAATTTTACCACAATTAACATCTTATAGACCATTACCAATATGTAGATGATATAGCAGTGAAAATAGTAATTGTAAATTGCAAAAAAAATATAAACCATAAATTTAAAAAATAAAGTTACCAGAGTGAGTTTGTTATAATCAATACGAGGCATGGTTACTGTTCCATAGTGAGTTTGGCATCGTTTTCCAACTTTAAAAGGTATAATTTGCAGTTAGATTCGTTTGTGCTTAATTTTTTGATAAATTAAAAAAGCATTCCGAATTTTGCACAAACATTGCTTGCTAATTTGGCACTGAACAAATGAAGAATCTGCCCAATTATCAGTTTTTAGAATCGAAATTCTACGCTACTGGTAGAGCAATCTCTAAACGTTTGTTATTACCATAAACCTTAAAATGATTAAAACACTAAAATTTGAATATCCACAAAAATGTGCCTACACGGTAGCACCAAAATTATAAGCGGGTTTCCGGGACATTTTAGGAGAAATTTAATATAGTACATGTATTAGGTCATGGTAATAGTATGCATGTTCATAATGCTTGACTATTTTTTATCATAAAAATCTTATACGAGTTGTTTTTTTGTTGATATAGATCCATTATGGGATTATGGTTTCATAGTTTCATTTTAATGCATTAGATGAACACGAAATATCGCTTTCATAGAATATATGCTCTCATATTAATTTGACACTGCTAAAACAGCTGCATAAGGCACGCACCATAACATTTTTAAGCTAATATATCACTGTAGGTTTTTAAGTACACCGTGCTCAATTAGGTCCATTTGGGATGATACAAGTTGAAATTAGCAAGTTGAACGATCAGTGAACACGCAAGACAATGTCGACATACAAATCCTACCTCACCCTAGCGCCATTTTGGTTATGACAAAACTGATGATAAGCAGACGAGAACTCAAACATGGTAGTAATTGTGAATTTTGTTCCGTTTTTGATGTTCAAATGCTAATTTTTACAAGTTTCTTGCAGTGCCCCATTTTATATAAACATACATATCTCATAAAAATGTTGACGTAATGAGGCCAAATCATTTTTGCTACACCCTGACCCGCACATGTTGAGCCCTGAGTGCACTTCGCAGAACAGCCATTTTCTATAGAATTACCGCTAATTTGGAAGGCATTGGCCTTCAGAAGTACTAATTAAATAACTGAAATTGATGATTAATGACTTCTGAGTAAATCATTGCTATAGCTGCCAGCTGCTTGCCAAGTGAAGAAATTCTAAGAGTGTTTTGATTAGCTGAGAGTGTCATCCCATTTGGCAAGTAAAATAATCAATTTTGCTTTGACGACGTCATTATTAACGCACAGAAATGGTAACAGTTGATGTATTGCAGGAATAATTATTTCGGCAGAAAAATCGTCAGTAAAATTAGTGGTTATGGAGAGACTCAATATCAAGTGGATCTAGTTTCAAGGCTTGAAATGGCAAAATGTTCCGAATGTCAGCGATGACATGTCACACACGTTTTAAACATCCACCCTATAGAGCATGTATTTGTAGTTGTGATGTAGTTATGAAATTTTCTTTGGAAAATCCAATATGATGCATTACTAGTGATCTAGTTTTTTTAATTGCCATTAATATTTCCGTTGCTATGAATATTTATGAAAATCTTTTAAAGAAAAAAATCACCCCTAAAATCCAGTATTTCTGATATTTTTTTTTACAAATTTTCGCCTACGGCGATTCCGTTATTATTGTTTCTAAAAAGCTTCACAAAGTCCATAATGCCTTAATAATCGATCTATTTTTTGAAAATATGTTCTTCAAATTTCCTCCATAATTATCATTTCTGAAAAAAAACCGTTTTATTTCTTGCAGAGGTTTTCGAAAAATAAGTCTTATTATTGACATTTCTGAATCATGTTTTTCTAGAAAAGTGCATAAAATTCATCATTTGTGATTTTTGTGATCCTAAAAAAATTATGAAAATATGACAGCATTCTCTTTGTTATCAATATTTCTGTAAAATATTTAAGGAAAATCGATTATGCCTAGTAAAAATTGTTTTTTTTTTATTTTAAAAATTCCGCTTTACGGTGTTTTGCATTCATTAATATTTCTGAATTTTCGCAAAATCCACAAAAATGCATTCCTGATCCAGTTTTTTGAATTTCGTTCCAAATTTCTTTCATTAGAAGTATTGTTATAATTTATGAAAAAATTGAAATTTCTGGTAGTTTCCAAAAAATTTTGCGTTCAGCTGTCCCTTAATATTTCTGAATTATTTTTTCATAGAAATACAGGTATGTACAAATTGTTGTGTAAAAAAAATTCTAACAAACAATTATAGAAATAAGGCAGCATTCCCATTGTAACCAATACTTCCGGAAACTAGTTGAATATAAACTCAATATTCCTGGAAGGTTTTTTATGCAGATTTTTGCATATAGCGTAGCGCCATTCCAGTTTTTTTTTTTTAATTTCCTTCAAAAATTCTGTCATTATAAGTATTATTATTTCTGAAAAAATTGCAATTTCTGGTAGTTTTCAAAACGTTTGCTTAAAGCTGTCCTTTAACATTCCTAAATCATTTTTTTTCATAGAAATATGTACAAATCATCGGTTGTGATTAGCATGATCCTGAAATATTCTATCAAACACTTTGGAAATATTTGTAATCAATACTGCCGGAAATAATTTTTTAATAAAAACTCAATATTTCTGGAATTTTTTTTAAACAAATTGTCGCAGACGGCGTATCGTCATTACTACTTTTTTTTCGGAAAATTGCCAAGCTAAAAAATATATTGACGATATACTTTTTCTAATTGTCTTCAAAAAATTTTTACATGCGTTATGATTTCTGAAAAACCTAATTTCTGGTAGACATCTGCAAAAGTTTGCATACAGCATTCCCCAAATTATTAATAATCTAATATCATTTAAAATTCATCATATATGAATTGTGTGTTTCCAAAGCCCTTTTTCTAAAACAATTTTATGGAAATTTGACTTAAACACTTTCATTTGCACTATAGTTTTTTCAAAAAAAAAAAAAAATTGGCCTGAGGCACTTCCATCGTTTCTAAAAACTTCACAAGGCCACAAAAACTCAAGATTTGTTATATACATGTAGTTTTTACCGTGAACCTGCTTGCACGATTGTCCGGTGACTCCTCAAGTCATGATCAACAATTAAGACTTCGAAATACGTCATAAAATTTGGATACGGACGTTTTTAAAGTGAATTTAGTTTTATTTTAAATTTACTTCAGTTTTTAAATAAAATAAAAATTTCGTGAGATGCAAGACTTACCAAAGTCCGACTTGTTTTCAATCCGAATTTCCGCTCAAACCACGTGCCATTGACAACAGCTTCCAAACATTGATCTCAAGACATCTTTGGTGGCGCCATCTCTCGCAGCATAATGGAACCTGTAAATGCGGGAAATTCAAAATTAGTTTAGGTTTAAACGATGCTTAAATGTACATGTAGCTCGAGTTGATAGACCATTTCGATTTCCTGTTGAAAATAATCTTAATTAAAGTTATTGGTTCTTCGTTTATATCGCATTTTTGGCTATGCACGACGTCACTTCCGGTACGTGGTCACGTGCCTGATTCCAAATAGCACGCGCATCAAACGCGTGCTTTTCGATAATGGAACGTTGGATCGAAACGAGCAGAATTTCCAACTTGTTTATCGTTTCAAATTTGGAGAATTTTCTCTTTTGTGCCCAGCCTTCACGTCCTAAATTTGATGTGATATCCAGGAACCCTCAGTGAGCTCCCCAATCCCAAAATTGTCTATTTTGACGAGTAACTCGAAGAAAAATCTGCAGTAATGAGCGAATAACTCAAGGAGAGTGGAACATGATGACCAGCCATAGGCCGTCGGTGAAAATTTCGGACAATTTGGAGACAAAGAAGGAGAAGTCATCGTCCATCTTGCAAAAGTACGGATTTTTTCTTGGCAAAACCATCGGCTACGGTTCTTTCTCCAAAGTGAAGGTCAGTCGAGCAACTACGTCACTTTCATCTTGTGACGTCATTCCGCAGTCGCAAGACGTGTAACGTCACGCATTTTAATACCGTGTACCGAGGGAAGGTGTATTTCCTGTGCCAAATTGAACATGTCTGTCTTGACCTTACCTGAGGCAAAAATGGCGCCATCAAGTGAAGCCATACTGACATTGGCTAAGTATGACGTCACACATTATTAACGGTCACCTGAAGCAAAAAATATGATATTCTGGTATCATCTGAAGAAAAAGTAGGATACTTTCACTACTTTGGTATCATATGAAGTGAAATTATGATACTTCGGTATCATCTGAAGCAAAATTACAATGTTTGGTCACTTTGGTATCCTCTGAATCATGCTTTTGTGCCGTTTGAAATAAAAGAATGATACTATGGTATCTGAAGTAAAAGATTGATACTATGGTATCTGAAGTAAAAGATTGATACTATGGTATCTGAAGTAAAATAATCATACTATGGTATCTGAAGTAAAGAGAATGATACTATGGTATCTGAAGTAAGTATGATGCTTTGGTATCATATGAGGCAAAAGCATGATAGTTTATTAGCATATTATATAAAATAAGATATTTTGGTATCATCTGAAGTTGAAGCATGATACTTTGCTATCAGCTGAAGTAAAAGTATGATACTGGTATCATTTGCAGAAAAAAGTACTGTACTCTGGTATCATTTGAGGTAAACTTATTATGCATGTGTAGTTTTGCATTACCTGAAGTAAAGGTATGATACTTTAATATAACTTCAAATAAAGTATGATATTTCGGAATCATCTGAAGTAAAAGTAAGATACTTTGCTCTCATCTGAAAGAAAGTATCACTGCTATGGTATGATACTTATTCAGAAATCGTTTAGCCAAATGTAATCTTTCTGGGCACTGGGCAGACTTCATCAAACTTGACACGACCGAAAGTAGCTAACTTTTCCCAACAATTTAATGTGCTTTATTTTAAACTGACAATTGCATTTCCAGAACGTTCCATTTCCTGATGCGTGCCAATATGGGTCATAATACTCAGCAATATTGAAAATGTCATTTGAAGATTCGTTGATGAATTAATGATGCATTGAATGCTTTTTTCAGCAAGCATATTCCTGTTCGGACAACTGTCAAGTGGCCATCAAAATCGTCAATAAAAAGAAGGCACGACCCAACATTCTGGAACGTTTCCTGCCCAGAGAAGTACAGGCTGTCAAGTCGGTTAGGCACCAAAATATCATCAATTATCTGAATTGCATCGAAACGCCCAGCAGGTGGGTCATGGAATATCCGCATCAAATCACTTGATTTTGTAATTTGGGAAATGGATGCTCCAGTCACGCAAACCCGTCTAATCCTTCTCCAAACTCCAAAACAACAACATTGGGATAAACAAAACCTGAACGCACCACAATTAATTGATGAGTTTTCGTCAATTTTTAAAATGCATGGGTCCCTAAATAAAAAACACATCAATCTACTGTCAAAATAATGTCTAAATTCTACGAAATTAAAGATGTGCTGCATGATGCCAATTTTTTTTTAAAAGTGACTCATATACAAGAGAATTTACATTAAGTCAGTATCCGGGTAACAGAAATTTTAAGATTTTTTAATTCCATGAAATTTCCCTGATTTCCAGGTCCCTTAAATTTCGCTGGAAATATTGATAAACTTACATTTTTGTGAGATAAATGCAGACATTTTCTAATGCCAATCAACAAGTTTCAATTGCCTTGATTTTCACAGAAAACTGATTGAAAAGCCCTGCAAACTGTTTTTTAGTTCAAATTCCCTGATTTACTCAGAACTTTGCATTTTCAGTTTAAATTCCTTGCCTTTCAGTTCAAATTCCCTGCTTTTTCCTGAAAATTGTCTTTTTAGTTAAAACTCCCTGATTTTGTTTTAAAACTGCCATTTTAGTTCAAATTCGTTGACTTTCCCAGAAAACTGCCTTTTGAGTTACTTTCCCTGATTTTCACTGAAAACTGCCTTTTTAGTTCAAATTCCCTGATTTTCCCTGAAAACTGCCTCTTTTAGCTTAAATTCCCAGATTTTCCCTAAAAACTTCCTTTTTAGTTCAAATTCCCTGATTTTTCCTGACACACATGTTCAGCTTATAATAACATATTTTAACCAGGTTTTCGACTTACAGTAGATGCATACTGGTTTCATATTAGAAGTTTCAATACAAATCCACAGGGTTTATCTGGTCATGGAATTGGCCAAAAAAGGGTCTCTTTTGGAGCTCATCCAAGCAGAGGGCAGAGTTCAAGAACCCCAAGTTCGCACATGGTTCATCCAATTGTTGGATGCAGTGGAGTACTGTCACAATGTCGGTTGGGTACACAGGGACCTTAAGTGTAAGTATGTCCTTAGTAAATTGGCCAAGTTCTAAGCACATTAAAAGAAACTTTTCTTAAAGTACATTTCAAGTTTTCTAAAATTTAAGTCACGCATTCATACGTGCCTTTATTTGTCACCAACTAAGTGGAGAACATTTTAATCGATGAACATGGCAATGTTCGTCTTACCGACTTTGGATTTGCCAGACCTTGGACCAGTAAGCCCAATGGAAGCTTCGACCCCAGCAGGACCTTTTGCGGAAGTTACTCCTACGCCAGCCCGGAAATCCTACAAGGTACAGAAGTTTAAAAAATGTTTGAATCATTATTTCAAGATACTTTTTAGAAAGTTATTGCGTTTTTTGTAAACATCCGCACTAACGAGACCGAATTACTTACTTTGAAACGAAATAAATTTGGGAAAGATATGTAGAGAGGTTCAAAACAATGAAAGTTCAAAATTGTTTCCAACATTTCAACATACTTCTTATAGTTATTTCGTTTTCTTTTTAAAAAAACAGCACTATAGAGAACGAATTATTTCTTTTGAAACGAAATAAGTTTAGAAAATGTATGCTCAATGTTCAAAACAATAAATGTCCAAAATTGTTATGAGCATTTCAACATTCATTTTCCAAAGTTAATAAGTGTATTTGTAAAAACACAGCAATAAGGAGACCGGATTGTTTTTCTTGGAACGAAATAAATTTGGAAGTACATGTATGTTAAAATGTTCAATACAATAAATGTTCAATTTTTTAACATTTCAGCAAACTTTTTTCAAAATTATTTTGATTTTTTTTGTACAAAAAGCACTACGAAGAATGAATGTTCTCTTGACATGAATAAAATCTTAAAAAAGTTTCTTAAAATGTTCACAACAAGTTCAACATTTTTTAAATGTTGGTACTTTTTTTACAAATTTATTACGTTACAAAGAGAATAATTCATTCGTTGTGTACTTGTTTACAAAAAATATATAGTATATCGTTTGAAACTGAAAACAAGGGCCACACTATACATTCCTCAAATTTCCAAAAAAAAACATCAGACAGTAAGTGTTGGCTAAAATAATGTCAATTTTCGCCAGTTTGTTATACAGTATGTAAATGAATACTCTACATGTTGTATGGAATGCTACATAGATGGCACTGGCATCTCCAAACAGATTATGGAATGCAAAACGAGTGGGGCAAAAACGCCTATGCAACTTCAGTTGCTCGAGCATTAATTTTCAATCTCACAAAATACATGTAGGTCGACCATATGACCCTCGTCACTCGGACGTCTGGAGCCTTGGCATTGTGCTATTCGCCATCACGTATGGACGTTTGCCTTATGACGACACCAGTAAAAGTGTAATTACTAACCATGTTTATGGCATATCATTATAAATATTATTAAACAACAGATGAAATGTGCAGATTTCTTACTGTAAACCTCGTTAATTTGCAGGAACTATTGCGCCAAGTGACCAGCAAAGTAGTGTTTCCTGACGTTTCGTTTATTGTGAATTCCCAAATCAAGGAACTGTTGGAGGACATTTTGGTTCCAGCTGACCTTCGACCCAGCATCAACGACATCCGAAAAAACAGGTGGATATCGTCAACGAATAACGAGAACAATTGAAACTAATAACCATTTTTAAAAGCAATAGCAGAAGAATTCAAGAAAATAGAAAGTTATTGTTACATACATGTATCAGCAAAAATATAAATTAAAATATTCAAATCATTTGGAGATATGTAAAATTTCAAATTGAATTGCGAGTCTTGTATAATAAACAACACTGTAATTTACGTCGCTTAGTTTTTATGAAAACAAAACATTTTGAAAGTGTGTTTATGGATATAAAGGCATTTTAAAAAGTAACCATCACAGGTGAGGCTCGAACTCACGACCTTAAGATTATGAGACTCACACTCTACCAACTGAGCCATTGAGGCTGTTGTTCGAACATCAAAAGTGCATTTGATGTTTAAAAAAACTACCCTAGGTGAGGCTCGAACTCACGACCTAAATATTAAAGCTGATTAAGGCTGATGCACGTGCAGCTAGCTGAAGAACAGCAGCTCGTGCAACGTTCTGAAATTCCAATGTTCCAAGCTCTAATTTTTAGGCAACAAAATTTACGTAGGTATAAAGATTTTGATAAAAAAAACAGTTTCAAAACCCAGCGGACGATGAGTAGTAAACCAGTCAACAAGGCAAAGCCAAGAGCAGGAAGAGCAGAACGTCAAAATGAGTTTCTGAGGCGGAAGGGTTACGTGGTGAAGAAAATTCTTGCAGAAGGACATTATCATGTCATTAAGGTAACAGATATTGGCTTTTTTTGGAGAGAAAAAATCAACAAACTTTTGGAAAAAAAAATTGTTTTACACATGCCAGCAAGCGAAATCGCTAAACGACGACAGGGAGGTTGCCATCAAGATCGTGGACAAGCTGGAAGGCACTCCTTTTCCTTATTTGCAACGTCTTCTGCATTTGGAATGGAAGGCTTTAAGAGAATGTCAACACAAGAACGTCATAAAATTCATCGAAATTATCAACACTGAAAACACGTGACTATCCTTTTTTTACCTCCCACTATATCTTTGAAAACATAAGGTGAAATATTTTGCTCCATATTTTCCAGAGTATATTTGGTGATGGGACTGGCAAACTGTGGCACCCTCAAGACTTTCGTCTTAGACTCAGAGGCCAAACGAGTTCCAGAGTACCAAGCCAGAGTCTGGTTTGCTCAACTGCTCTCCGCCATCGAGCACTGTCACCGAAGCGGTTGGGCACACAGGAACATCAACGGTACCATGAATTTCATGTTTTTTTGAGAAAAAAAAATCGAGCTTCCATTTTTGAGCAATAGTGTTGTTGAGGGGTTGCCTCCAGCTTGGCTGCTTCACATCAGTCGTTCACGCAAGTACAAATTTCGCGATGAAATTTATAACAAATTATTTCGAAAATAATTCATAATGAAAGCGAAATTCGTAGAAAAGGAAAAAAACCATAAATTTCTATAAAGTAATGTGGTTAACTTGATTGACTGAAAGTAATGTAGTAATACTAGAGATCAAACAATTCTGAAAGGAAATGGATTTTAAGGAAATGAATTTAAAACATATTTTTGTTGAAACGATTTTATAAAAATGTTAGTATACTGAAGCCACACAAACACTGACAACAATACCAATAATCCGTAAGTAAATTGTTGTAAAAGTACTGTAATGATGGATTTTGACAGGAAATGAATTTAAGGATACTTTTTAATTTATTATAAAAATGTTTAATAACAATGAAAATTTACCAGTTATAGCGGGCGAATCATTGTTCTAAAATGTTCTAAAAACTATCATGTTCTACAAACGTTAAAGAAATGCTGGATTTTCGTTAAAATGTATTTATAGAGATGTTAGAATGCTGGGGCCAAATTTTATAAAAAAAAGCCCTTCTTATGGAAACTATATCACAAATGCACTGATTGTTTTTACGTAATTTCGTCAAACCTTTTAAAAAACAACAATCAATGCTATCAGGCACATTGGTTTTGGAAAACTGGATTAATGAGTATTAGTGGACTTTTAGAAATTTAAGAAATTATCGACCAGAATACATGCCATAAACGAAATTAGTGGAAAACTTAATCTCAAGTGATTAAATTCAGGCCACATTTCTTAAAAAATTGGGATGGACTTCGGTATAGTCCCTGCTTCAAATGTACACCTGCTATTTCTATTTCAACTTGCCTAGTATGAAAGAAAGGCCGATCCTCGTGTTTTATTTTTATTTATTTTCCTGTATTTATGTGTTTTTTGTGGTTAACTTAACCTAAGCAGAAGTGTCTGATTTAGCTGCCCCTGCTAGCCAGGCAATCACTGCCAGCTT
>JAQGAF010005328.1:0-12259 GCA_034687865.1 Kryphioiulus occultus | reverse complement strand
TGCAGCTCCTCCTATCGGCTCAGCCCTGGCTGATGTCTGCATCACGCATTACATTGAGAAGAAACGAAGCCACTAGGGTTGAAGCCGCCATATTGGAACACTTGCAATGCAAGTACACAAATGCAACTGGCGGAAATTTTTCAAATTTGTGCCAGACATCTACTGTCTCCTACTATAAACTCACATGATACAATTCATATGAAACAAAATAATATCGGAAAATTTACAAGTACAAGATTGCACAATTAGTAAATATTATTGCACTCGGGGAAGGTAAAATTAATGCAATCTTCATTTATGCCATTTATACTAAAATTAAATTCGATGAGACAATTATTGCATTATATTTGAATTTATGATAGATTTTCTGCTGGGCACTCAAATTCTCAAGTCGATTTCCTTGACATTCCCTGACAGCTATTCAGTCATTTCCTTGACAGTTACATGATATTTTTCTTTAAAAGATTTTGCATAAAAGATGATGACTAACCAATTAGCTGATGCAAACTACATGTACAATTGTCCAGACACTCCCTGACTTTCCAGAAAATGGAAACCCCTGTAATTCGTTACAGGTTATTTGAAAGGCATGAGATTGAAATACAAAACGTTTTATCCAATTAAGTAAATATACAACAATAATTTCAGGGAATTTAAACACACAGAATCATTATACCAGAGCAACCATTTGCTGACTTACCTCAGCTATTTTAACCAGTAAATTACTTGGACTTTCTACCTCGAGGAGATTTCTTGCCTTTCAAACTTCTCCTCCGCTTCTTCGTCTTCACCGACTTGGCCGGACGCCGCTTTGCAGCTTGGCGAGCGACTGGAAACTGATTTTTGAAATCGACTTTGGAGTCCTTTAACTGGCTTATCGGCTTGAACATTTGGAATGTGGGGGTGGACATGTGCGTCATGGAACAATTGCCCTCGTCAATATGATTGAAGGGTACCGACATGGAACGCAGTGAGCTTTAAAGAAATGAAACGGCAATAATATAAATTACCTTACTACAGTGGACTCTGCCTTAGACACAGGCTATTTTGATAACAAGAATCAAATGATTCTAATAGCCACGTGCATACACTGAATATGTCACCATAATTTGTCTTTACAAAGCTATTTACAGTTTAAAAAATATATATTGGTTTGCTTAGTTTTTTTGTACAAGTTCGTATTGTATTGTATTGTAATTGAAAATCAAATTGATTTATGCTGCATACCTAATGAAACTTATTAGTTCTTCTGTCATCTCGGCACTTATGCAAGTTTCATATTCATCAGATTTAGTCATTGGGACTGCTACTGAAATATTGCGTCAATGAATACCGAAAATTTGGAAGAATATTCCTCGAAATTTTCGATGTTCACAGCAGATGGGACGTTATTGCATACATTTTCTTCCCAATTTTCTCGTTCCTCGTGTTTTACGAATCCTCCATGAGGGAAAATGATAACAATAAGCGAGTTGTTGATTATAGTACTTGATAACATTATCTATCTGCAATCATATTAAGAGGAGTCCGTTGTATTTGGTTGCTCTCTATACACCCCTGGCTTAGTCTAGTCCAATGAACATGTTAAAACATACCTAGCATCCCCGAATGGCGATTTGCCTGAAACGCAGTTGAATGCCTTGGCTAAGGAAACAGTACCTGATAGTGTTAAATCGGCCAAAATTAATCTCCAACAGACAGCAAACAAAGTTAATAAAACATTGCATGCTTACCAATTTTTGGGGTATCAAGGCTATTAAGTAATGAATGGTGGTAATTTTCCTTCTGTGGCTTCTCCATTTCTGATGCCTTCACTTTCATCGGCGTTGTCTCGTCGTGCATTTCTGTTTGAGTGGTTTGCTTGCGGGCCGCACACGCTACCACGTGGTCTTTATAGCTGCCAGCGTAAAACACTCTCTGACAGATGTAGCAGCGGTGTTTGTTTTTAGGTGTCCTGGGGGAAAAAAACATGCCATAAGTGTCTGCCTCGAAAAAGTGATGCAATTCGTTGCATCGACCAGCTGTAAACAAGATTGTACATGTATATTTTAATTCCCATCAACCCACCAAAGCCAGTAATTACCTTTGAACTGATCATTGGGCTCTTCAATCTTCTCACCAATGGCCAAAGGCTGTCAGTAAGTTAATCGGAACGCATTCTATGACCATTCCAAGTACAAACATATAGACCTGGCGAGCTTTTAAATACATGATTACCAAAATTTTCGAGCAGGCAGTCGAATTAGATAACTTCCCAATGAGGTATCAGAAAAGTTAGTCAACATGTTGTAAACATTTCCAAAAAATTTTTAAACCTGCAGGGGTTCAAACAAGATAGTACTGTCACATCCGTTATTTCCATGCGACATTTTCCCATCATTTAATGTTTTACAATACTAAAACTTAATTTTAAAATGCCTACATTATTTTAAATATAATTTAATGACCACATGACCAAAAAAAGGGTTGCGTTGTGACTCTTTCATAAGTTAACCATAATAAAGTATGCTCAAAAACGGCACAGGTTTAATTAAACTTGTTAGGTGTTTATTCAAAATAAATTTCCATGGGTTTCATTAGTCAAAAATGTAAGCTTTACAACTTTACAACAATGAAGCGATGATGAACATTTGGGCAAGCATAATCCAGCTTAGCCTTCAGAACAATACCATTAATGCTTAAAGCCAAACCCAAAGGCTAAATATCAAATAAGTGCTTCTGTTTCATCAAATCCGGCTTTCCGCTCAATGATTGGAAAGTGGAATCGCCGCAACAATAAACACATTTAATATGGCAAATTTCACATCCTCCTCTCACCTTGTAGGAATGCATCTTGGCTCTTCTTGCGCTTCTTGGCAATCTGAAGCGTGTGCCTCGATCATGTTTTGTGCAAATTTCTTGCCACAAAGTGGACAAGGCACATTGGCATTATCTGGCAGCTCATCCTCCTCTTCTGATTCAGGAACATGTGTTGGGTACGGTTCACAGTAAGTGATTTGGACTTTCTTTGCTTTGTCTTGTGTGACAGTTTCCTCATTTTTGCCGTCCAAATCGTTCCCTAGTCGCAGTCGCTTGCCCAGACTTTTCTCCTTCCCAATGGAGTCACTGGTGTCATTTGGTTTCAAAGATCTTGCCACATTTATTAATTTCCTCATCGCATGTCCTTTCTGCCTGATTTCCCCATCGCTGTCTTTACTTGTCGAGAATGTGTCCGCTAATTTCCTCATCGCACGTCCTTTCTGCCTGACTTCTCCATTGTTGTCTTTACTTGCCGAGAATGTGTCCACTATTTTGACTTCATCTTCCAAGCCGGTTGGCATATCAGCAGCCAGTGACTGCTCGGCACGGGCATTTTTGCACAGCCATTTGTTGCGAAGGCCTACTTTGTTGATGTTGATTTTGAGGTTGGGTTTTATGACATCTTGCAAGTTTGTGCTCTGCTTTGGAGCACCAATTCGTGGATATGCTTCTTCACTCGTAACGTGATGCATGTTGAATTTTTGGCTGGCAGTTTTTGCATACAAAGACGTCTCCCCCAAACTACTCGACTCGGCAGTACTTCCATAAAAAGATTTCTTTTCCAAACCATTCGACAAGGCAGTATCTGGCCTCATTCTGGCCAGCCCTAATTGCAATGGCCTGTGTCTTTTCTTTGCTGGCTGACTACTTGGAATGTAATCACCACTTTCATCTCTGGAGATGTCTTCCAAACTGCTCTGTTCAACCTCACCAAGTCTGTCATGAAACTTCGATGTTCTGCTTTTCTTTTTCACATCACCGTCTTCATCAGACGAGCCGATAAAACTGAACACACACTTTTCCGAATCCTCAGACTTTTCTTGCCTATTCTGTCCATACATTTGGCATCCTCTCTTAAAGTTAAATTTTCTTTTTGGGGCATCAACTTTCTTAAGAAGACTGTCGAACTCGTCCTCAGATTTGGAATCAATTATCTCGCTTTCTTTATTAGCCGCATCAGAATTCATCCGCAGTCTCAGGCTCTGCCTCGAGCTCCATAGGTCCAGCGTGCTGGAGCAATGCCTGCCCACGACAACTGGATCGCCCCATGTCAGATAGTTCAGCGAACGCCTCTGGAACGCATACAAATTCGTGTGGTACATTTCAAAGTTCTTTCGCAAGGACTTGGCAAAATCTCTAGGCCGGGTGCCATCCGGACAACAACAACTCCAGTAAGATTCCTCCTACAATTGAGATCTTTGTTAACATACAAATCTACGTATTGCCATATGGTTAAATACCATAAGTTATTTAGCTTATGTTGAACAGATCTGCAACTTCAGGGCTCATACCAAAATTTGCAACTCAATTTCCCTGACTTACCAAAAAATATCACATGTAAGTATAATTAACTTTATTTTTCAGTAAGCCCATTCAAGTACACGTATCTGTTTTTCACATGCTGCATACAGTATATCTGATGTTACACAATTTTCATCTAATATCGCCGTGGCCCCACGTATATTTTAGAACTGAGAACGCCATAGGCAATTATTTTTTTAAAAAAAAACTAGACCACAAGAAAATTAAAAAAAAAATTATATGGGTGTTAATATTAACATGTGATCAATGCCTGCAAATTAACATTTAAGAGAACGCCATAGGCGAAATTTGTAAAAAAAAAAATGTAGCCATAATGCAATTTTGAAGACATTCTTAGAAATATTAATGTTCAAGAGAATACTGTAGGCCCTTTTTGTTTTAAAAAAACTACACCATAAATCCTATGATGAATTTTAGACAGTACTTGCTATATTTAGCTCGTTTCTTTAAAAGGGAACGCCATAGGTGAAATTTTTTTGAAAAACTACTGGAAATAACGAATTGTAGGTGTAATTTTTAGGGCGTGTTTCACAAAAACGAATTGAAAATTAAAAATTTCCAGTCACAAAATTGAAATTAAAATTTTTTTGAAAGTTTTCCCCGACTCCCACCTAACTTTCCGACTTTTTGGGCAAAATGTCCACATTTCCCATACCACATATTCATTTCCCTGACTTTCCCTGACGGTATGAACCCTGAACTTTGATACATTTTCATCTTGTCTACAAGAGCAACGTAAAAAAATGAAAAAAAAAGAATGCTCACCTTGTTTAAGCATTTTCTGCAAATAGAGAAAAACTAATTATAATTAACCTTTAAACAGAATTTTTAATTTAGTTGGTCTATAATTAGAATACCTGCCTTTTGTCAATAAGCCTTACAGACGGAATATCTTCAATAAAATCCATGGGATCAATCTGGCGGCGGTCATATTTCCGGTTGACCTAAACAAAAATGCAGTATTCTAGAGAGCTACCTCCATCGTTGTGCAGAAGTGCAAAAATCTAACTGCAGTACTAAATATTCCAATTCAGAATAGATATTATCATTAATGAGAGATGTATCCTTTCTTGCAAGTCTGCACGTAGTCAAACTGTCACCCTAAAAGCAGAATGCACCATTGCAAAAATTTGGATAATTGTGAAACTCACATTATCTTCTTCAATAATTAGGTAAGGCATAAGGGTGTCTTCATTCTCAGTCTTCTTTTCCTTCTCACTCTGCCTAATTACAATTACAAATAAGAATTACAACACCATACAACAGATGGGATAATAAAAGTGTGCAAATGACCAAATTCCACATTTCTTGTATGGCCATGTTAGATATAAAAAAATGCAATTCGCAATTTATGGGGAATATTCAATGTTTACACGTGTAGACATATCATGATAAAACCTGCATATTACAAATTTGGACCTAATAGAGAATACATGAATATATTTTGGTAACAAAATACAGGCCAACTAGCTCATGTAAAATCCTTGAAAATGTACATTTTGAAGCTCACACACCTTTTAGGAGATTGAGAACTGATATCAAGCATGTCTGGACTTTCTGGCACCTGCAAGCATAAATTAGAAAACAGCGATACATTTTTTTCCAATAAAAAAATGTACTCACTCATGTAAAGACATAATTCAAATACAATAAGCCTAAACTTATCCAGCGATATCCAAGGAACAGGAGAAATTACTTAATTACCACATTTGGAGAAGATGGACAGGAATCAAGCAAATATGGCAAAATTGGTACTGACGGTGAATCTTCATCAACAATATGAGGCTGAAATATCAGGGTTAGTAAGAAACAACTGAAACAAAGAGCAAAAATGTGTATGTAAATCCAAAAAATATACCTTGCCGTCGGGAGGCTCTGCAGTTATTTGGGAAAAACAAAACAACTCCGGATTGATCTCAGTGTTACAATCTAGTTTATCACCAATTAGCCTGGATTTCTCCTCCATGGTTGCCGATTTCTCAGAAGCCGCCACCACGGACTGCATAAGTAAAACCAATACAATTGTGTGAGATTATAATATGATTCCTACAAAAGCTTATAGGTTTACAGAACTATTATTATTTAGTTACCAATAACTCTTTCTTCTGCTCTCGGCTCATTCCTATTTCAAATAGGCCAAGTTCTGAAATAAAACAGGTCAGAAAATTTGTATTTCACATGCATTGGCTAACAGCCAACAATTAGGCTCTTATTTATGTATGGGTCAGGTAGCTGTATGTCGAAAATGGTGTTTCACACCTAGTTATAAGGGGCATTTTTTTGTTTTCCTGAGTACTGCCACCCTTTCGATTTAAAATAAGTCAAATCATTGGCTGTAGCCAATGTGTTAATGCATGTCTGATTTAGAAGTAAGGACCATTGTATCTCGAAACCTGGTCATTTAGGACCTAGGTTCGGAAGAGTTATTCACCAACAATTGTGCCCAGGAAGCTGTTCGCCAACATTTGTTCACATAAGTTACATGCAATGTATGTAAAGGTTAGGTGAGGTATAGGTTAGGATAATCAAGCAATAGACTTATGCGAACAACATTCCGTGAACCGAGTTCTAGCCACTTATCACATTTATGACCATGACTTCAGAAACACCCAGTATATAAGGTCCACCTATACACATGCAACCTGCATGAAATTCAAATTTCAAACTATTGGAGGCTAGCTCATGCACACTCCTTGCTTGATGTATAAAGCTAGCACATTGAATTTTTGGTAAACTCAAATCATCTGTCCAAAGTTTTTGGCATTTTTCAGAGGTAGGAATGCCGGGATTATGTCATCTATGATCGGTATGAGGATATGATCGGTGCTACGTCACTTCCCTGCAACACAGATCGCTGTAGAGCTAGATGTATTCGTAGCGGTACTTTTGCCCCTTTCAATGTGGTGGGCGTGCCAATTCATGGCCGGCTAGTCATAAACGACGAGAATTCATATTCGTGACAAGTCAACGAAAATAAGACTATAGGGTCAAAGTTACCTAATCTAACCCAACAAAACGTAACTTTCTCTAATCTACTCTTATTTTCGGTAAATTGTCGCGACTATGTATTCTCATCGATTGTGAGATGCCGACTATGATAGGGCACGCCACCACTGTGAAGTCATGAGCATCCCTTTATATCAACACCTTTCAGCATCTTGTCTTCTCTTTGCTCTTCATCATCGACGGCCTGTAGCATTTTTCTCATTCTAAGTCGCCTACCAACGGCTACCAGCTCTTCATCGATCTGTTGAAACAGTAGTTATTCAAAAATGTTCGTGTTACATGCAGACATGGGGGCCACGTGAAAAATCAAATGGCCAATCAGTAAGTGAATTACCTCAGAGCCCTGATCCGACGATGCCGAAAGTAGGGTGCGGGTTAAACGTTGAGCCATGTTCTAACTTAGTTGTCTATTTGTTCAGAAAACACAATAAAGAAAGATTGTGAAATACCTAAACTAATGAACCATAGCGGATATCGCATGCTGAAACAATATTGCGCGCCAACAGCAACAACCGAAAATAGCGGCCATGTTGGTACTCCGCATAATCGTACCATTGCGCAGTTTTCGTAACTGCTACACCTTCTTATTAGAATACAATTTCATTAAAGGTCATGAAGTAGAAACCAATTATCTTCCAAGTCCACGCTCGCCCTTAGCTTGAGCGGCTTTGAGGTGATCAGAAATTAACGCATTTACGCTGCTTACGGGTGAGAAATGAGCCTCCCAACATGGCCGCTGTGTTTCGTTTCAACGCCGCTAGACGGCGCCAGCAACGGACTAGGAGACGCTATAGCCAATATGCCTCGGGCCTAAATGGCTTTTGACCGAAAATATTAATCAGGCGGCGAAGTTCGCGTTAATTGCCGTTAAATCTTTGAAACCGTCGCCATTCGGAGGTTCTGTTATGCAATGGATGTTGTTAGGAAAGGCGCGAGCCCATAATTCGACAAAAAAGCTTGGATATTGAATCTGATCGCCATGGAATAAGCCGTTGCAGTATGGCCGTTCCCAGGAGAATGTGCAGGAATTTACTACTCTGCATGCGAAATTTACGTTCGACTTTCGTCGCCAAGTGCCTTTGACCAAGTTCGAAGTGTCGTTTTCTACAATTTCGGCGCGAGCATTCCGATTTGGCGCTCAAGAACGTCCCTGGTTCAACGTTCGTAATTTATAAACAACTACATCTACTATAGCCTCCTATGTTACTACAGACGAGTATGTTTCCAGTTCCTTCGTGTTCGTCAACCTTCATTTGACGCCAAACGTTGTTGGATGCTGTGGCTGCGCTATGAAGGCTTCGAAATGCGCACTACCCAACTCAGTTTATTCCAATATCCAGCCTTCAAACTTTCTCATTCACCCAAATTTCTCGTTTCTCCGAGCACGTTCGCTCAAATTCAGATCTGAATGAAATTCGTTGAAGCTAAGATAAGGCCGATAAAAAGCCGCCAAAGTTTGTGTAAACGCAGCCGGTGTAAATGACCTTTATCAGCAGTGCAAGTCCAAGATGGCGCCCCTTTGCACCAATTGCTGATTTCGTGTACATGTAACATGCTCCATCACTGGCTTCTATTTCCAGAATTCTGCGACGATGACAGCCAGCCACTGAGCCATGAAGAACATTTCCTCGGAACTTGAGTTCGGTGGCAAACTCGACAACCACGAGAATGGTTTGCTGCCTTTCAACGGCATGGGCCGGCCAGATTTGCATGCCGTAAACTGCATTGGCATTCTGGCCAAGAGCAAGGAGTGCCTGTTAAGTCGCTCCCCGGTGCACTTTTCCAGCAGCGACACGCTGAATTCCTGCGAACAACCTTTACTACCGACCTCGCCCAGCTATCTCTCATCGTGGCCTGATAAGTTGGATTTGCAGTGCGATAGGCGACATCCTAGCGACAGGTGTGCTTGGAGGGACCTCAAAGTGGACTGCAGTCTCCGCAAGCGCCAAAACCAGTGCATGAGCAACGGACGCAATGGTGCCGATGCCCGAGGAATGGTACGCTCCGCCAGCCTGTTAGATATCCGCAGTTCCCCCGCAGATCCCGGACCATGTCCTAGGCAGGGCGAAGACAAGTGGCCGGAAAGCAACGCCAACGGTCCCAACGCCTGCTGCCATTGTGCTGCCAGACGAGGCAGTTCGCCGGCCGCACCGCAGTCTGGTTGCTCCAACGGGCCTGTCAGCCTCAGCGCAGTTCTGGAAAGCATCCCGATCGCGTACAACCCACGGACCAAACAACTGCACATTATCTCGGTAAACCCCATCCAGCCCAGTTGCGGGCGTGACATTGCTCACGGATACGAGGACGCTGCATGCACGAACGACACCGCAGCAAAGGCCTCCAGTTCTGCCAGCCTGAGGGCCGATCTAGGATCGGAGCCTCCAAGAGTCGGGTCACTGCAACGCGTGTCCACGTGTGGCTCGTCCATCTCCAGTATATCCAGCCTGAGCACGGAATTCTCAGTCTCGGCGGCTTCAGCGTTCGACGAAGGCGCTCCTATCTTCGATGTAGATGAAGCTGGCTTCATCGAAATCAACTTGGATCGGCAGTCGAACCGCTCGGATCGGAGCCTGGCCACGCACGAGGGACCTCTGTCGGAAGACGAGTGTGCAGCCACTCTGGGAGCCAAGCCGAGAAAGCGTGGATTGTCGGGATTCCTTAGCAGGTAAGCAATCTGCCTGTTCTAATCTTGTTTAGAGAAATGAATGAAAATCGCCTTGTTGTTGATAACCACATGTAGCTCACGATATTTAGATTCAGGTCTACACGTGGACTGTAAATGTGACAACTGCTAGCATGGCGTCGTGGCCACCGCTAGAGGCCATACATAGAGAGAGGTTGGCGATCTCATTTTTGAACGCCATTTTTGTTTCCATGAGCGAGACTCAGTACGGAAGCCCATAAGAAAAAAGAGCACGGTGGAGTGTGTCACTCTACAGCGCTTGGTCTAAAATCCACATATTTAAAAAGCCCAGGCTGGCAATAGCATTCTTATTGGCTCATATCATCATAATAATCTTGAATCGGGCCATGGAAGTAAACATGGCGTCCATATGTCACGTGCAGCCATCAAGCAATAGGGAAATTTGTTTGTGATCGCCAACCTCTCTCTATACAGGGCCTCTAGCCACCGCTACAAGCCGAATGTGAAAAAATCATTACAGTGTGGTAAGTTTATTGTACCGTTGTGACCAATCTAGTGAGCGGCACTGAATGCAATAGGTGATATGTCAGTAAATATGACCCACTCTGTGATACGACCCATAGAATTCAGTGCAGCTTACTTGGTTGGCCACATCAGTGAAATAAACCTACAAGTGGGATTTTTCACATTCGACCTATTGCAGTTACCACGACGATAAACTTTCTTTTAAAATGATTAATAGCATTTTTTGAATATTCTATGTACGGCAGCCACTAACCAGGCATCTCCAATGTTTGTCCAAATTCTGGCCTAAGAAATATTAGGATTTATGATGAAGTGATGAGCGATTGGTGAATGTTTTGCAGGACGGGGCAGTGGATAAAAATGGGGAATTTGGATACATTTTGATATGTTGGATACAATCAAATTGGACACAAAATAGCTATTTTGGAGCACAGTGGTATCATACAAATGATTTTTTTGTGTTATGGAAGTCTTACACGTTCAAACATTTTACCAGAAGATACAGCACAATCATCTCGTAAGAACACTTTAGATTAAAATTTAAAGAACTATAGTGAATAGGCTATGCCTACAGATTTCTTACTCCCTTTAAAGCTACTCGATAAAGTCATTATACGTGAGCAGTGAAATTTCATATAATGTTGATAATATTCAAAACATGTCATGAGTGAAATCCAAAAATGGTTGAAGAGTTACTGTAGGCAAAGTGATTTTCTTCTATCATTAATGAGTTGGTTCGTAAAGACTGGATAGGCCTACATGTACATTCGGATACCAAAGTTAATGTTGATGATAAATTTTGGATACAAATCACTCTTGGTTGATACATTTTGGTGTAGGCTTCTACAGTTTGGACACAAATCATTCTTTTCGTGGATGCATTTTGGTTACTATTTTACTGATTCCCACTCCCGGCCCTGGATTTGTTGAAAACCGAATTACTGTTGATGAAATCTGGATTTAAGATTTTAACCACTGGAGGTTAACTTGAAAAACAAGTTAGGTTACATGAGAGGGTAACTTGGAAGCATTCACTACATGTACGGCAACGAGGTTTATCTGAATGTTAGCTGAATGATTGCCTTAACGTTTCTAAAATTTGTCCAAATCCTAATTGACGCCTGACCTGTCAATTGACATAGAAATACACAAGTGGGCTATTTCGTGTATTAATTTCCCTGAATAATCAATGTAGGCCTATGCTTTGGCAAGGCATTGGAGTCGAATGTCACGAGCATTTCAATGCAGGCTCACGAAGCCTGGAAATCGACCCCAATGATATGGGTTGCTGCAACTTTTTCCCAAAATTTGAACAAAGGAATAAAACATGATAATTGATTTTGCGTGGACTCTCATGACCAAGGCGGGAGGAAATGACTGTTTCTCAGCATTCAAGCGCCGTTACAGCAAAGGAAATGAGCAAGGTTAAGGTGCCCAGAGGTTTCCAACAACCGAATGTTTGCATGCTTCATTCCGAACATAACATTTTGCACCCGGGAATTTTCTGTTGGCTACCGTAGACCACCAACTCACGTCCATTTTCATCAACTCTGGTTTCTCTGCACTGAACAAGACGTACATGTAGGCCTACTGTAAGTAAAAAAGACAACGAAGGCGCGAAACAAGTAGCCTATAAACTTACATACAGTTGAGATTGATATACACCAGCTGGGCGTGACTTGTCCATAGCTGCAACATCAGTACGACTATGCCAACCTCCAGTTTATCTGCCATTGGCTATGA
>JAQGAF010005327.1:0-12260 GCA_034687865.1 Kryphioiulus occultus | reverse complement strand
TTTCCACAAAATGCTCTGAAAAATATATGAAAGTTTTCCCTGAAAAATTGAAACAAATTGATATTTAATTAGAAAAACCAACTATGTTTCATACCAGACAAGAAAACTTACATTTTTATTATAAGATGCCAAGTCCTGGATTTTTGTTGCCAGGACATCATTTGATTCTTCTGTGATCGCAAACATTTTTTTGGTTGATAGTCGTAATTTGTGAAAAAAATACGCAAATGACGGATTGTAGACCACCAGTATCTAAAAAGCATGTTCGCAAAAATTCATTCAAACTGTAAATTTTTAAAAATGTTGATGATAACGTCAACTTTAAAAAAATAGACATCAGCATTTTTTTTTCAAAAATAGCAAGTCAAGAAATACTTTGGGCAAACTTTTTCTGAAAAAACTGGACCATCTTTAACGCATTTTGGTGAACTTTAGAAATTTTAAGAAATATACAAAATCTATAGTAGAAGGATTTTTGTTATACATGTATTAATTCGAGTATCCTCTACAACTTTCAAATTGGGACTTGGGGTGTATGAGCAAGGGTTTAGATTTTGAAAATGCAATGACCCTTAAAATGAATTATAAGGTCAAAGGTCACTTGACCATTGGATCGCGCATGGTCCATAAACTACATATCAATCATCAAATTCAATTTACATTTATAAAATAAGCAATCAAATGACCTCCCCCATTATTCTGAATCACCCCCGGGGGTATAAATTGTATGACCTCCGTTTAAAACACTTCTCCACCCTGTGTAATTCTTATAGTAATTTCGGTGTCGTTTGACCGCCTTTTCAGACGACATTCCCATCCAGAACACGGCCTCGAAGGAGGGCGAGTCTAGCGATGCTCAGCAGAAGTCCTTGGCCACCATCAGCGAGGAGACCGAAGAGGGCGGCGAGGGCAAACAGCACGCAAAGGGCAAGGAAAAGGGAAAGGCTCCTCTGGAGCGGATGATATCGAAGATCGGCGGCAAAGGCAAGGATAAGGACAAGGACAAAGACAAAAACCTGGCCGCCGGCACGACGGTCAACAGCGTCGATGCGGCGAACGCCATATCAGGAAGCTCGACCGACGTCCGCAAGAAGGAGGCCCCGACGGATGCATCCTCCAAGGCCGGACGCAAGGGCACCAGCCCCACCATCGCCAAGAGCATGCTCCAGAACGGGGATTCGATGGCGCCAATGCTCCACCAGAAGCTGTCGCAGCGAGATTCTCAGGGAGCCGACGCCATCGAGATGAAGGCGCTGAGAACGCCGAACGCCGAGATCAGGGAACGCGGCTCCAGGTGCAACTCCACGAGCGAACGCCGCAGCAGCGCGGACAACGGCCACGTGGATCAGGTAGAAGACGAGGACGAAGATCTGGAACCGGAGGAGGACACCCAGTCCAAACGCTCCTCCGTGATCACGGTCGAAGACAACGTGGACAGGGAAGCCAAAGAGGTGAAGTCATTCCACTTGCCAGGTGAGAACGCGATCATCGGCAAGGCGTCGCGAACCGAGATCCACACCACCGTGTAGAGGATGGGCCCGCGTGGACGTGACCCGAAGCGGACGAGCATTTTTCAACCAGGTGAGCTGCTGGAGAATGATTTGCGTCCTCGCGATTCAACGTTTGTCGTCAGTTTCTGTTGAATGCGAGTTGAAAACGTGAGAACGCATTTTCGGCGCAAACCGCGTTCTCGTCATTTAAAATATTTATAAGGGGTGTCAATCCTGGATAAATAATTGTAATTGAAATTTACTAACTGGTGCGTGCGTGTGCATATGCTACAAAAGCCTGAAAAACCACTTTTTTTAGTCAATAGAGAATGTGAGTTTCACGTTAATCACGAAAACGTGACACCAACCTTTTTTGACCATTGCCAGTGTGTGTGTGGGGGGCAGATCACGCGACATTATTCACGTTCGACATGAAAATGAGCAAGTTCACGTTTACGCATTTTACCAAAAATATTGAATTACTGAGTAATTCGGGTAGAAGGGTACCCCGAAATGTTGGGTCCATGTAAAGTTTCAAATAAATGACAAAAAAATCTCTTTTTAAAGGTAAATTCTCGATGAACTCGATGAACACGATGAAAGTAGTACACGTCAAAAATGTTATCACCATTTATTTTGATAATTTTTCCACGGCACGAGATCTGCTCCCATTGATTTGCAATGCTTCACGCGACGTCACACGTTTTCGTCACGTCCACTTTTTACGTGGAGCTCACACACTCTTATTTGCGGTTGCGCGCACCAATTAGTCAATTTCAATTACAATAATTTTATTAAGCCGCGTTCTCACGAGTCAATTTGTGTCAATCAACTTTCTGTCGAACGCTGATTGAAACGTGAGAACACGCTTTTCAACAGAATTGAATCCGAGTTGATCAATGATTGGTTGAATGGTTCAAAGTTGGCCTGCACTCTTTCAACTTTTTTTTGGCTTTTCAACTGCTTTCAACTCGCCCACTTCGTGTTCCATTTAGAGCACGTGAACGCAACAAAATTCCAAATTGGGCACGCGCACGAATTCGAATTTTCGACATAATCGTGTGTGGAAAAATTTGGGAAAAATACAACAGCGAGCATAAAATTGCGCTTGCCGCCATATCTTCAACTGTAAGTTGCATAAATTTTTGTTGAAACGTCTGAACAGAAATTGAACAATTATCGGTCAACATTAGTCCATCAATAATTAATGATCGATATTGACCGACAAAAGTTGACTCGTGAGAACGCGGCTTTAAGGTGAAAACGGATAGCCCGGGGCAGGGGAAAGTTAGATTCTCACAGCAAGAAATTTTCCTTTATACTAGGTTTTTGAAAAAACGCGAAAGAATGAAAAATTATCTTACCAGTTATTCATCAGTACGTACTTTAGTATCAGATTGATAGAAATATTGTCTATATTTGCGGATAAGTTTTTTATTCGCGATTTACTTCGTTCAGATTTCAATTACAATCTCCAGGAAAACCAATAAATCGAATTTCGATCGATCCGAAATCGAACGAGCCGTTGCCACGGTTACGACGAAAAAAGAACGACACCTGGAAAGTGTAATTCAAATCTGAACGAAGTAAATCGTAAATAAAACTAATTTTCAACATAAATTGCTGATATTTCTGTCAATCATGCACTCGAGTTCGGTCCGCTGAATAACTGGTAAGTTATTTTTTTATTGATTCGCGTGTTTTTAAAAAACGTAGTATAAAGTAAAATGTAATATGAGGATAATATGAGGAATTTAACTCCTTCACCGGCTTAATGACGTTGGCCACCATTCAACTTGTCGTCGTTCGACCACTTTTAATTCAATCGAGTCGAAAGAGGTTCGAAGCGTGTGGTCACTGAAAAATACCATGAGATTCGGATGGTCACAAACTCGCTCAACTTTGCTAGCTTTCAACGGCTGACTTTCAATCTCGTAACCGAATGTCCATGATTCGATTTCTGTTGAACTTGATCTGACCGGACAGAATTTGATCAGATCGCGTTGATCTTTATCGATCGAAACACTTCAAATGACAAAATTTGAATCGTGAGAACGCTACTCTACGTGAAGGTGAAAAACTCCTCGTATGTTAGTTCAAAATTGTGAATAGTCAGAGTGTCCGAAGTCTACCTCGTTGATGCAATAGTTTCACAGCGTGCCTTTGCATTTGGGTAACACTTAACTCGCTTAATTCGTTTGTGATGTTGGCAATTTGAAACTGTTATTTTTCTCACGCGAGGCACACCAGCGCTCGTAATGGCACATGTTGGATCCCTCCGTTGGAAAGAGTTAACCAGTCTAATCTAATCCAGGGTTCATACCGTCAGGGAAGTCAGGGAAATGTGGACATTTTTCCCAAAAAGTCAGGGGGAGTCAGGGAAATTTTAAATTTTCTATTCATTTGTGTGAAAAACACCCAATGAATTACACCTACAATTCGTTATTTCCAGTAGTTTTTTCAAAAATTTCGCCTACGGCGTTCCCTTTTAAAGAAACGAGCTAAAATCGATCGTAGAAATATGTTTAAATTGAGGGACAATTTCTCCGGTTGGTCGAGGAAACAGTTTGCCAAATGTTCCTATATTTACTGCAAAATGAAAAATATAGCGGGTACTGTCTAAAATTCATCATTTAAGATCTGATTTTACTAAAAATTTTGCCTGCTTATATTAAATCTGTTATTTCTGGTCTAGTTTTTTTTTAAACAAAAAATGGCCTACAGTATTCGTCAAATATTAATATTTTTAAGAATGTCTTCTGAATTGCCTTAGCATGTTTTTTACATATTTTGCTTACCGCTTTCTCTTAAAATGTTTATTTGCAGGATTGCTCTTATGTTAATATTAACACCAATATATTTTTTTAATAGTTAATTTTACTTACACGTGATATATTTTATTTGATAAGTCAGGGAAATTGATCAAATTTGGTCAGACAAAGTCAGGCAAATTGAGTTGCAAATGTTGGTGTGAACCCTGGAATCGTGTCGATGGAGGCACAGAAAATTGAATAGAAAAGCCGTGAAGGTACGAAGCAGCTTCTGGAACCGAACCTATCGTATTAGCGGGGTGCGCCTTCTGCATCTAAGGCACGTCGCAAGTTAAAAAAGGTTGAAAATTGCTCGTCCACCCGTGTCACAAAAAAGCGTTGGAACCTTCTACTCGATGCACGGGATTGCAACGAAACTGGACGGGCCATCAACTTCCAACAACGATAAAAAATCCTCTCAAATTCCATAACTTTTTCGTAGTTTTTAAAAACTCTTCTTTACTCCAGACCTCCCATTTTTTAAAAGGTCCACATTCGGGGGCTCGTTGTTTTTTTCTCCCGTAACTCGTCAAATTCATAACTTTTTCCCAGAGATTAAACGTTGGCAGAATTTTGCTGCGGGCACTATTTTCAACCGTCGTTTTTCGGAAATTTTCAAACTATTTCTAATGAAAACTGAAAAAATGCGGTTTTCGCTGAGTTTTTGAAATTGGCAAAATTTTCGCTATCGAACTGAACCACGTTTCAAAATCTCTACCCCGCATCCAAAAAAAAAACATCCCAGCCCCCAAACTGTTTTCATTCCTTCAAATCTTCCCTAGTGGTGAAATTTCGATAAATTGTGAAATTAATGGTATCGTTTGAGATTTCACCAAATTTGTCCACCCGTTCGGCCCACCGCCGTTATTTCATCGGTGACCGGAGACGAAATGCAGGATTATCGCAATAACAGCAAACCCCAAATTTAAAAACCACCAAATTCGTAGCGGTGAAAATACCAAATTTATCACGTGACGATATTTTTTTAAAAAAAAGTGTACATTTTCAATGTGTATGGGCGACGTATACGCTGTCACGAATATCAGTAGCGTTACTAATCGTATTCGATCTACAAATAACCGACCCACCCCCCGATCGTTATTTACTAGAAGTATAATTGTATAAACTGTACAAATGCGTCAGATACCACTTTTTATTTTTGTGTGTAAGATGAAAATGTCTACGTGTATTATATAAATATAAAAATAAAGGTCCGTATCATCGAAATGAAATTTGGGAGTACCTTATGCGGTGTTGCGCGAGTGCTTGACTCACTAAAAATTTTAAATCTGGGTTGACTAAATGCGGCTATAACCGGTTCATAATCAGCCTACATTTTTTAAAAAAAAAAAACCTAAAACAATTTTGAGGAAACGTACTTTATTTTGATCTTTCGTGAAGCCGTAAAGCGAACGAAAAGCCAAAGGCACATTGGGTTTCGATGCTGGCAACGTTAATACTGCTCCATGATTTTTGCACTTTTTCAGCTTGTCAAGCGTTGCACATTTTGTCCATAGACTCCTCACCAAACCTGACAAGGTTCCAGCCTTCTTTAACGGTCAGGTCGCAGCCGCCGAGGCCCTTGTAGAAATCCATGGTCGGAGCGTTCCAGTCCAAGATGTGAAGATCGAGACGCTTGCAGCCTTTCTTGCGAATTGTCTGGAAATGAGATTTGGAAATTCAGCCGGGACAATCGGAGGGCTAGGTAAGAATAGAAAATTAATTATGTAAAACACGATCAAATTCTGCGCAAAATTTATTGGCACGACGTTTCGTGGATCTAACCACTTCATCAGGTGCTAGAAACATAATGTTAGATAACACGGATATCAATTATAACATTAGTAACATTATAAACAATAAATATTCTATTGACTATATTAAGTAACTGGGACAAAATACATATTGTTTATAATGCTACTAATGTTATAATTGATATACGTGTTATCTTACATTATGTTTTCTAGCACCCGATGAAGTGGTTAGATCCACGAAACGTCGTGCCAATAAATTGTGTACAGAATTTGATCGTGTTTTACATAATTAATTTTCTAATTCTACCGATCGCGAGTAAGATGACTGTAAACTTCTAGGTAGGAATAGCTTCACGATTAAGGTACCTTCACCACTGTCCTGATGAGCTCGGTGCCGATGCCAAGCTTGCGATATTTGTCGCGTACGTAGATGTCCTCCAGTTGAGCCGCGCGTCCGTCCCACGTGGAGTAAGTGTAGAAAAACAACGCGTAGCCAATAATCCGGTCTGCAAACGGAGAACACGTACTTTAAAAACTCGATTTTTTTTCATAATCAACAGGTTCGGTGCACCAAAAAGTAACTTGAAATTTCCACCAATTTCAAAGTGAGCCCTACCAGCTTCGGAATCGACCACCTTTTGCTCAACCACCAAAGCGTGGTAGAATTTGTCGTCACCAAATCCATCGGCTATCAAATCTGCAACGAAAAATCGGTGAGTTTTTCAAATCAAAATATTTTGAAAATATCTGTATTTTGAGGTTACTCGTACACGTATTTTCGAATCACCCTGTAAGTGGGCAGTATTGTTCAATCATTTTCGAATCACCCTACATATACTGTATAATTTACTGTATGAAACACTGATTGCCAACCTATCTCAGTGATTTTCACTTCGTCAGGCATCTTTTCGTATTCTGCCAGCTCCTGCAATATATTAATCAGAAATTGCATTGAATACAATTAAATTCCACGAATTTCATACTGAAATTTCACATATTTTTGACTTACCTGCAGCAATTGCCTTATTGAGGCACAGTCCTCACGTTTGGCTTCCCTGATTTCAAAGGCATCCATGCTGATTAATCAATTAATTAATTAGCCCTCGAATCAATCGGGTAACCCGTCGATATCGGTCGATGAGTGCATGTGATTTTAGGTGGTTTTTGGCCTTGAAATTTAAATACACTCGAGAATATTGGCAAAACACCAAGATCTAAAATATGTAAAACACGAAATAGACGAGCATTCCCACGAAAAATAACAGCACAGAAATGTTCCACAAGGTGTAGAAATTGCACAAATCGGTCGATTTCATTGCAGTTTCCAGATGGGCGACTCCTCCATGAAATAAATGAAAAGTAGGCTTAAAGAGCTACAGGGCGAGTCAAAAGTTCATGTCAAATTTTGCTTTTTGAAAGATATAAAAAGGGTCATTTAGTTGCTATCACCTGTAGATACCATGAAAAACACTAAAATACACTTGCGTGCAAAAAAAATCCACTCGACACCTGCATGAATCGAGTAAAATTGTGTTTTTCTCAGAAACCAAATGTGTTTCGTTGACAATTTATTCCTCTTTGTAATTCGCCTAATTTTCATAAAATTCCTTATGCATATGTGAGGCGCAAAATGTCGAACTTAAAGCAATCCAAATTTGCATTATTTATGACATATGCATTCTCATACCCCTGTGGCTATAAGTGTTTCTGAATGCAATTTGATTATCAGAGCTTGATGAACGCGCATCCAGACATATTGTTTCTCGAATGGTTTCTCGATGAAATGACCACTACACCAGAAGTAGCCGCACGAGTTGTACGGTTATTCTCCGGAGTAACTCGGCAGAAATCCTTTTCACACTAGGCGAATTATAAAGAGGAACAAATTGTCTACGAAACACATTTTCCTGATTTTAAATCCTACATTTGGTTTCTGAGATAAACACATTTTTACTTGATACTTGCGGGTGAGTCGTTTTTTTTTGTACGCAAGTGCATGTATATGGCGCCTTTGTAAAAAACACTATTTCCATTAGTTTAAGCACCATTAAGAAATTTTATTTAAAAAGCTCGCATTATAGAGATAACCAAAAATATTCTCGGTGGCACAATTCGTTATTTGGTAGTTTTTTTGCCAAAAAAGCTGGCAATGTTCTTCATCCCAGTCTTGTCCACTTTACTGAGCGCTTTCTGGGCAGTTGTCAGTTTCTGCGAAAGAACGAGCAATTGCGTAGGTTAGCGTTAGGTCCCACCTGGTTATACTCGAGACACACCGAACTAAAATCTAGTTTTAGAAATGGGTAATGGCTGCATGTGTCATATGTCTGTGTCGCCCTCTGTGAAACTACGTTTGATAATTATCGCGTTTTAGCTTTGGTGTGTCTTCGGTATACGGAACAATTCAAGAAGGTGTAAGGTCCCAACCTTTTTTTCTGCCGGACCCCAAATGGGTGCACTGCCCACGCTGTAATCCTCGGTAGGGCCGGTGTCCTTATCAGTAGTTTTTACCCGCTACGCAGAAAAATTGAGCTTTTTAGCAAATTTGCCAAAAAATTAAAAAAAAAAAAAATGTCAAAAAAGGAGTTGGCTTACCTTGCTGGGAGGTTCAGGGAGTTCCTCCGAAGGTTCTTCAACCTTAGCTAGAGCAGAAATTCTGGAAAAATTTGTTAAACAAATTCAAGATGCGAGGAAATTATCGGGACTCGATTTTGCTCAAGTAACAGGGTTCCCACATTTTCCAGGTCATTTTTGGATTTTTCCATGACCATGAAAAATCAACATTTCATTACTATACTTTATTTTTACTTCGCGAAGGTATTTATTTCTAGTAAAATGGTAAAAAAATTGGAAAGGGAACATTTGAAAACATTCGCAACTTTAATAACTAAGTTGGAAAAGTAGGGTAACTTATGTTTCCTGAACAGCTTTGGCAATTTATTTATCAACAGCAATAATGTCATTCATTTTTGTCTCTGCTCCTTTTCTGAGTGAATTTGGCTTAATTATCAAATTGATAAATTGATTCTCTTAGGGGAATTACCTATGCACAAGTTCGTACTACCTACCCTAAATGTCTGAATGGATTAACTCAAAAAAGCTACTCGGAGAGATTTTAAAGTTAAATATTTTGAACTAATTTGTTTTGAATCTTTTCAAATCATGATTTAACAAGTTTATGGGCATATTTTTGTCAGTATAATTTTGATCATCAAAATTCCAGGTCAAATTTTACATCTTCCCTGACTTTTCAGGTTTTTCCAGGTTGTGGGAACCCTGATTAAGCACTAACCCCAGTTGCTCGAGCAGGGCGTCGGAAATTTCTTTGGGCAAAAATTCGGATACGATGGCATGGGCGTACCTCCGATAATCGTCTGAAATAAATTTTAACAAGAGCAGTGAGGAACAGGTTGAACAGCTTTTTGAATACTGAATCGAACGCATTCTCGGACCCTATACCTTCGCTGGCCACCTTTTCCTTCTTGTTTCTGACGAAAGTAGCCGCTTGCGTACCACTGGTGACGTGAACGTCTCGCTCCCGCAGCACTTTCTGCACTCTGCCCACTTTACGTCGCAACCAATTCGTACATTTTTCCATACTGAAACGATAGGCCCGCATGTCTTTCAGCTCTACAAAAGAACAACCTGCCTGGTTAAGGTAGAAAAATGCCGTGCCAAACTTTGGCTTTTGCGACTCAAAGTTCAGTTCATTTTGGTCACTTATTTTTTTATTTTCATTTTTTTTCTTCCCATTTTGGGTTGTTGTTTGCAGTTTCATGGGCACCAAGCCTGATGTTGATTACCTTTCACGTCAGCGATTAATTTCATTCGTCGTTGCAGGTCCTTGCAAGATAACAACTTGACGCATTCTGGAAAATCAGAGTCCACGATGATTTGATCCAGGGGTCGAAACATGTCACGCTACAAGGTACAATCCTACGAGTTAGTGCCAACCAATCAACCGTGAGTATGTTTGCTATACAAGTTTTCATTCCTACTTTCTTCAAATATGGTAAAATTAAAAATAGCGGGTCCACTTCAGTGGTTAAAATTATGCTGCCATCTGAAAACGAACAGAAATTTTAACTTTTTAATAGCGAAATCGTAGTTTTTAGCCAAAGTTTGATAGCATTTCATAGAACATTGATATTCAACGACTAAAATCACCTTGGCATATTGTGTCGTTTATGAACCAGGACCGCGGTGACTCCCTAAAGCGGCTCATTTGATAGATCGTCCCTCGCGAATCGTCGACCAAAAACAATTCGGGATTTCCTGAAAGCGTACGAAATTTTGTATTCACTTAGTAAATATTCAGTGAACTATAGTGAAAATTCATCAATGTTCAGTAACAAAATACCTGGGCAAAGTTTACTAATTTCATTATTTATGGTATTGTAAATGTTAACAATGAAGTGACGATTTCGCATGCGGTGAATTTTATGTTTTTAGGAGTTCTTGAAAAATATGAACACATTTTGGATTTACTAAAGAATAATGTCATGATTTCAGTAGTTTCCTTAATATATTTTTTGGTCGTAAATACACAATTAATAATGAAGCTTACGCAAAGGGCAACATATTTTATGAAAGAATCTGGTTTTATAGTTTCATAATTTTCAAAAATGGCGGTAAAAAGTTGCGCACCATTGAAAATTTTTTCTGAGTCATTTCAGCACAGTTTATACACATGGCTCATGTATCTGCTTGCCAAATTTAACCTTTTACCATTTTTCGGGCCACGAAGCTTGACGACACTCGCAGCTGGCTGTGATGGCGAGTCTCCGCGACCATTTACGATTTCATCCTTCAACAACGTTTCTATTTGACGGGTACATACCATTTTTAGTGAAATTACGGTACTGTTATTTATCACTAAATTTGACTAACCCTAGATCCATATGGGTAATGCATTACCAGGCAAAATGACGATTTTGAGCGCTGGACCAGGGCAGGTTTCTTCCGTTGACACACAGCTAGACTCTCGCGTCTTGCTGGTCCTGCTTCTCGTTTGCTTCGGCGGCATTTGCGGCGTTTAATTACACGATTAATTAGCCATGATCGCGATAGTCATTACAGAAACGTTCAAAAAATGATTTAGGCGGGAATATAGGAGCAATTTGGTGAAGCGCCTTAGCATTAGAATGAGGTCACGTGACGCTGCGGGGGCTCTCCATAAACAGCGAAGTTTCCATTTGCCGCTGAAATCACGCTAAAATCAAACACGCTACCGTCCTAGCCGTCAGCGTGTTTTAATTCGATATGTGGAGTTAAAAAGCACGTAGATTTTTAACGCACGCTGATGTGAGTTTTAGATTTTTTTTAATTTTTCGAATAGCGGATGGGATTTACGGACGGCCCTCGCGCGTTCTAAATGACGTAATAGCGCAGAACATGCGCCATTTTGAATTTCTTGAATAGCAGAAGACGAGTCGGACCAGAAGTCGAAGATGGACGACGATTTGGAGGATGAAATTTTCGGCCACACGCTAGTCATCCACGTGAAATTGTTGTCGAATTTGATGGCGAACGTGGCGTCTCACTACGCGCCCACCGTGAGCCTGCTGAGCCGCCAGATGCGCTCGCATTTGGCCGAGATGCTGGCCATGGCACTTGTGGTCTCACTGCTGGCAATCACCTACTTGGGTCAGTCGGTGAAATTGGAGAAATTGTTCGGTTTGGAGGCGTGCAAAGTGTTCGTCAGCAGAGTGCACGGCTCGCTGGGCCTGCACCAGCACAGGGCTTCGTCGCTGAAGTCGTCGGTCAAGAGCATCGCCGGAGGAAATGGCAAAAGCAGCTGGGAATTCAAAGGCAAAAGCGTGGGCGTCTACGCCATTCAGGGCAGAAGGGCAAAAATGGAAGACAGGTTCAGCGTGAACGAAGAAACGACGACGCAGGACGTGCCTGCCATGTACGGCGTCTTCGACGGACACGGAGGAGACGTAAGTGCGAATGTCACACCCCAAAAAACACTTGAAAAGGGGACCGTGTATAATACTGTCAGTCACTTTAGAATTAGTAGAAATGACAGTATATGCGTCAATATTTTCGCCACCCTACATGAGCAGTATTTTACTGTCAGTAAAAAGCTCAGTATCATCGTGAACTTCGTCGAGTGAGGTTCTAAAGTACGGCTACAGGACGTTATCACAGAGACGCCAGTTTTCAACGAAAATTCATGAAACTTTGCATATCGTACTTACTCGTAG
>JAQGAF010005326.1:0-12263 GCA_034687865.1 Kryphioiulus occultus | reverse complement strand
CGGAAATCCTTCATTTGTGGCCTAGTTTTTGTAAAAGGTGCGATTTTTTAAAAAAAATCGCCAATGGCATTATCTTGAATATCAATAGTCTTAAGAATGTCTTTAGAAATGCATTATGGGTAGTTTTTTTTAAAAAAAAATAACTTCGCATACGGCGTTCTCTTAAATGTTAGTTTTATTCATATACCATTTTTTTAGAAGAGAATTCGGAAATCCTTCATTTGTGGCCTAGTTTTTGTAAAAGGTGCGATTTTTTAAAAAAAATCGCCAATGGCATTATCTTGTATATCAATAGTCTTAAGAATGTCTTTAAAAATGCATTATGGGTAGTTTTTTTTAAGTCTCTTAAATGTTACTTATATACATATACCATTTTTTTAGAAAAGAATTCTGAAATCCTTCATTTGTGGCCTAGTTTTTGTAAAAAGTGCGATTTAAAAAAAATCGCCAATGGCATTATCTTGAATATCAATAGTCTTAAGAATGTCTTTAAAAATGCATTATGGGTAGTTTTTTTTAAAAAAAAATAACTTCGCCTACGGCGTTCTCTTAAATGTTAGTTTTATAAATACACCATTTTTTTAGAAGAGAAATCTGAGATCCTTAATTTGTGGCCTAGTTTTTGTAAAAAGTGCGATTTTTAAAAAAAAAATCGCCAATGACATTATCTTGAATATCAATAGTCTTAATAATGTCTTTAAAAATGCATTATGGCTAAAGTTTTTTTTTTTAATTTCGTCTATGGCATTCTCTTAAATGTTAATACATTTAATACATAGGCATTTTGTAGATGGGTTGCAAATGTCTTCCATTATAAAATTACGTTGGTTGAGATCCAAAGTTTGAGTTATTTGCTGTTTATTTAGTTCATGACAATTTTAATTTTTTTTCTGAAATATTTGGTGAAAAATTTTTAAAAAATCAGATATTTGCACGTGAAATTGTGTTAAAAATTGCAAACCAACTGACCGCATGAATTTCAGCAATTACAATTAAAATAGTAGGAAACGCTCTAAACTGCAGAAATAATTTACTGATTTACTTTACAGCCTGCCATTGCGAAGAGTGAAGGTTTGCTGGTCGAGAGGTAAAAATCGACTTAATTTGTAAGCGAGTGCATTATCTAAAAAAATCTACTTTTTTTCAATATTGAAATTCTTTACCGTCGATTTCGTTTTCAGCCGGATCGCCGTACGTCGGATTTCCGTGAAGAGACTTCACCTTAAAAAACGAAAATCGATAAAGGTTAGCGAGGAATTGCTGAAATAAATGCCATTACGTCGTCTTGTGCTAGACGGTAACAATATGCTTTTAAAACCCTAGTTTTTAAGTTGAAGTTAAACAGGCATGTTCGGTTACAGGTCTCCGTTGCTTCGTGGTTCGTTCAAATTTCCCCAAAAAAACACTCGAATCAAAATGACTAATTTTAGTTTATGCGCTGAAATCCAACACTTGCACTGGACGTAACAAAAACGTTGTAGGAAAATTCACCGAGGCCATTAGTTGTTACAGAAATAATTCACTAAAATTTCCATGCAGAAAATTAAAGCGCTAGTAGAAAATTAACTAAAATCTGCAACTATTTCTGCTGCAATTAGTATTATTTGAAAATTTAAAAAAAACTCATCATTTGTTATTTTGTTCAGGACATGAAAGCCATGTAGGAAAATTCACTGAAATCCATTATTTGTAATAGAAATAATTCGTTAAAATTTCCACGCAGAAAAAAACAACTCGTAGAAAATTAACTGAAATCTGCAATTATTCTTGTTGCTATTAGTATTATTTGAAAATTTAAGAAAACTCATCTGAAATTCATCGTTTGTTCTGGACATGAAAACAATTTGGAAAAATTCATTAAAACCATTATTTGTAATAGAAATAATTCATTAAAATTTCCACATAGAAAATAAAAACACTAGTAGAAAAATAACTAAAATCAGCAATTATTCTTGCTGCGATTAGTATTATTTGCAAATTTAAGAAAACTCATCTGAAATTCATCGTTTGTACTGGACATAACGAAAACATTGTAGGAAAATTCATTAAAATTCATTAGTGATAGCAGAAATAATTTGCTAAAATTTCCACACAAAGTAAGAACACTTGTAGAAAAATAACTAAAATCAGCAATTATTCTTGTTGCAATTAGTATTATTTGAAAATTTAAGAAAACTCATCTAAAATTCATTGTTTGTTCTGGACATGAAAACAATTTAGGAAAATTCATTAAAGCCATTATTTGTAATAGAAATAATTCCTTAAAATTTCCACACAGAAAAAAAACACTCGTAGAAAAATAACTAAAATCAACAATTATTCTTGTTGCAATTAGTGTTATTTGAAAATTTAAGAAAACTCATCTGAAATTCATTGTTTGTTCTGGACATGAAAACAATTTAGAAAAATTCATTAAAGCCATTATTTGTAATAGAAATAATTCCTTAAAATTTTCACATAGAAAATAAAAACACTAGTAGAAAAATAACTGAAATCTGCAACTAGTGTGGCAATTACTTTTATTTGGAAATTTAAGAAAACCGCTGAAATCCATCATTTATACTGGACACGAAAATTTTGTAGGAAAACACATTAATGTTAAATTCGTTAAAATGTTCATACAACAAAAACACTTATATTAAGCAACACGTATTCTTGCGCAAGTCTGGTAATTTGTAAATTTAAGAATACTGCGCTGAAATCCACTATTTGTATTGGACATAACGAAAACATTGTAGGAAAATTCATTAAAATTCATTAGTGATAGCAGAAATAATTCGCTAAAATTTCCACATGGAAAATAAAAACACTAGTAGAAAAATAACCAAAATCAGCAATTATTCTTGTTGCAATTAGTATTATTTTAAAATTTAAGAAAACTCATCTGAAATCCACTATTTGTACTGGACATATCGAAAACACTAGAAACATTCACTAAAATCCATTAGTCGTGCTAGAAATAATGAAAAACCATTCACCAAAACTCATCATTTGTATTAGAAGTAATTCTGTAAAAACGCCAAAAACCGAATAACCCGGCTTTTTTCAACTCGTTCACCCATGTCATTTTCCCACCGATTCGACAAGGTCGAAATTTGTAAAATTTGGGTGAAAAAAAAAATTCGCTGCGAACAGGATTCGAACCTGCGCGGGGGAACCCCATTGGATTTCAAGTCCAACGCCTTAACCACTCGGCCATCGCAGCTTTAACGAAGGATGCGAGGCTATAATTCAATTTTCGATTAGACTTGGTTGGAAGCTTTTAGAACGTGAAATAATGAGGTCGAAGAGCATCCAAAATTTTGATGAAATGGACTGTTCCGTCGCTAAATTGACGTGGAATGTGTAGTGTATAAATTATGCTAATTATAAGCGATGTCGCAATCGCAAGGCTGATAACTAAAATATGACTTTCTTTCTCAAGCTTGATGTAAATTGACTGCTGACAATGGACAGAGTGGTCGTCACGAAATCGACAAAAAATGCGACATTTCCAAAATCGAAAACATGGACTGGAAGTTGCTGAGAGGCCTAAGGTATATCGAAAATTTTGGAATTTGTGTGAAATACGACAAGTAATTTTGAGCTGGATTTAGGGCTGTTTGATGTCCTTGGGTGAGGTTCCTAGCCGCTTTTGGCGGAAATCTAATTTGAGGACGATAGGCCTAAGCAGTAGATTTTATTGTCAACATGAAGCGTATTATCGCTTCCGATTACGTATAGTACGTGCCTATTCATTAAATCGTGATTAAACTACACGTACATGGTGTTCGTAAATCAAACCCGAATTAATTCCCAACGTTGAAAGGTGTGGTGACAAACTGAGATAATGTTGGCAAACAGTTGTGGGCTGTGAGACTACCACACTTGTGCCTCCACTACAGTAATTTATTTCTATTTTCTTGATTTGAGAAACATCAAGTGCCTGGAAATTGCACATTGGGACCTTTGTAAACGTACCACTGAAATTGGTGTGTTCGGGCCCTTAGTTAACACATGCATTTTCGACCTGATCATCCTGATGTGATTATGCAATGCAGTGTGGTTCCTAGTTCAACTTGATTTCAGTGACTCAAAATGACGTCGAACAGAGACTTTAAATAATCGATTGTACTAAATATTGTTGATTTGTGTCTGGGAAAATTCTGCCCCATGACACATGTGTGCTCGTTTCTCGTTTTGTAGGCTTATTTTTATCTTCGATGTTTAATATCGATCGGTTTATAGGCCTAGACTCAGGTTTTCTTATTTTCGGTTCGGGAAATTGTTGAAGGTGGGAAGATCGAGCTTCAAATGCTCTACATTTACTGTGTACATGCACATTATGAACGTGGCGTAAGATTTCTGCAAACAATGATTATACAACACTAATAAAAGGAAATCAACACTTGTATCTAATCTCATATTCCTTTCTATTGAACCAAATAAGGGAATGGTATTTGGTGGCGGCCAAATTTCTTGAACAAAAATTCGAAAATTTATCAGGAAAATCAACTTTGGATAACCAAGGTCAAAGATGTCGACCAAAAGGAATTATACATGTACAGTATGTACTGTATAACACTCCTGAAAAATGACATTGAAGAAATTTGTTACGAGTTCTATCAGACAATAGGGGTTGTCAATCCTAAAAAATAATTCTTAATTGAAATTTACTAATTTGTGTGCGCATCCGCAAATGACTACTAAAACCGGTTTTTCAGGTTTCGTTAGCCATTGCTCACGCGCACATCAATTAGTCAAATTCAATTAACAATTAATTTTTAGGATTGACACCCCCTATTGAAACATTGTTACGCAATTGCATTAAATAACAGGGTCAAACATGCAAAAACTGGAAAAGTCATGGAAAATTGCTTTACTTTGTAAACCAACAAATAAGCTGGTTATTGGTTAACTCAAAATTGAAGAGATGTCAAGCAAATCTGTGAAATAAATTAATAATTTGCTGTTTCCTTATAAAGATTTTTGGTTTTACATGTACTGTATGTTGTGTTTGCATAAATATAAGCAACGAATTTAGCCGTCCTTACATGTAGGCATACTGTATTTTGGCCTGTCATATGTGTTGCAGGAAGTTGAAATCTTCATCTCTGGGGGAACAACGAATAATTAAAATTCCATTATGTAAATTTATAAAATTCAGTGCTATGGATCGCAACTGCGGCATAAAGGCAGACATTCGATGGTGTTTCAATATGCAGTAGTATATCATACGTGTGCTGTACATGTACAGTGTGGGTGCCATCTTGGGTTTTTAGCGTTGGGTCCGTTGTCCATTTAATGCCAACTATTGAAGGGCCTGTGACTGCCTGTTGCAGAATATTTCCGAAATATTTTATTGATTATTCAATTATGGTCCGGACGACAATTAAGGACTACTCGAGCGAATCAAGTGTTTCCCCCATTCAAATTTGCCCACGTGCGTGCGAGCCCCTCTTTTATTATTAGATTGCTAAAAAATGAACACCGATTATTAAGGTGCGTGGACACGAATTGTTCGGACATTTCCGATGACAAAGCAAAGGAAATAAGTGAAAATAACGTGTCCTTCTTTTGTGTGGGCATACGTCGAATCTGTTTACCCCTCTTGTACATGTGTAGGGTGACGTAGACCCAGCATGCACCACCTGGCCTAAAGGGTCATTATGTGTGTGCACACGTTGTCGATTATTTACACGTGACCCCTATAATTGTCCGGAACGCTAATAGTGTATGCGCACCTTTTTCGCCCAAACTTAATGTAGATTTGCATGCTGCTTAGTTTTGAACGATGTTAGAGGGAGGTGAGGTCAGATCATTAATCACGAGTATTAATAAATTTGGAAATTCCCTTAATTTGTAGCAGTTGCACACAGAAGTTCTCATAAAAACGTTCTTAAAACTGTAATATTTCACTTTGTTTAGATCTTAACTTCCAACGCCACCTATAGCGATCCATAATGGGTGACAGGGAATACACTGTACTAAAAATCAGAAAATGACCCTGAAGATTCATTAATTTGTAATACTTTCACCAAGGAAAAACATTTCAGACTCAAATATTATCATTCTTTTTTGAGATTTTCTAAAGCAACACTGGACTTTAAAAATGACGTTCACCTTAACTACAGGTATGCAGAAAAACAAACTTATTATATTTGGATCATTCTAAATTTACCAACTTATTATATTCATTAATTTTTTTTTGCTATACCATGTCGTAATAATACGCTGTTATTAATTTTAATTCATTAGTTACCTTGTTTTTTAAATAATAAATTAACGATATCCCTGAATTACAGATGAAAAAACGGCGTAAATAATCGCATAAAACAAATAAGTGCTTTGGATTATGACCCATTCTGCATGTTGGCAAAGAAAATTAGTGATTATAGTAAGTTGTTAAATTAGGATGGTCCAAATAAGTGATAACATCACCTTAGAGAAATTAAAAAGTCAGCTGCAAAACAAAATGACTCGTGATTAAAACTTAATTGTATTTTAATGGATCATACTCAGATACGTATATTTACAAATGCAATTATCCATCGGTACATTAATGAACATCGAATGAAATTCACGCGTCGTATAAGCTAATTTAATGCTATTTACACTTAAATAATGAGGGTATGATTCCCGTGATTTTGGGCGAATTCGTGAAAGATTGCAAAATTGACAAGTCTGGGGTCTGCACGCAAATTTATATTGCGTTCTTGGCGAGTTGGTAGAACCATCATATTGATATAAACTTGAAATTGCATATCGATTTTGACTGATAAACTTAAATCTAACTAAAGGCATCGACCAATAAATTTGCCATTATCCTAATAATTATTTAAAACAAAACAAAAATCGATTTCTGACTAGAATCATATGTAAATTCTGTATTTAAACAGGATTTTCGGTATATGGTTAAGAATTCAAAATTCTCAAACTCCCATCTGCACACAGTACTTGGAGAAATTTTCATGTGAAATAATGCTTCATGGCTTCCCTGCTTTGAATGTTGTCTTTAGGTCTTTGCATGAAGATTTCATTTATGCTAAGGTTCCATAGATAAGATTTTGTAGTTCACAATAGTAGTTATAGTGCAATGTCTGCATATTTAACTAATAAAAAATCACTAATTCTATAGTGTCATTGCATGCCATTGCATGATATCATGTAGCACTCAAAACTGCGTTGGTTTGTCTCATCCATGCATGTTAGTTCATTGGCCCAAAGCATCTCAGCTGAAGACACTAGAATCCAATAGAATCCAGGGTCCTTGGAGCATTAAATGGTCCTAGTGCTATATTCTTAGCGTGTTCTTGCAAGTCTGACATTGCTGATGATCGTGGTTGGAGCAATTCAGTCACGCGGTCATAGAAGGGCATCCCGAACTGTCCTTCCCCTGCCTGGGGTCTTCTGGTGTCCATACCTTGGCCACCATGGTACCCGTGTGGTTTGGTTGCTTCTCATTGGTCCACGACAGCGAATGGCCCGCCAGGGGTGCGTAGCCACTGTTACCTATTAAAAGGTAAAGATTGGGAAATCAGAATCAGAGACGTGTGTTTGAGGGGGTGCCGGAAATAGATGGAAATTGGGGTGAGAACATTTTAAGGACAGTATCGATATTTATCTAGTTAGCGGATTTAAGGTGTGGCCATGAAGATGCAGTGATATCTACCCTAATGCACTTGGCACTCCTCATAGCAAACATGGGTTCGAATACTAAATAACGGTTTGGGTTGAAATTTATTTGAAAGATTTACAAGGGCAGTCAGAGGTTGTTTGACATGGCAATGATGTGCCTGGACACCTAAACAAATATTCGTTTTTTTATGAAATCCAAAATCGCAGGTTCATGGTTTGTGATGCCAATATTTTTTTCAAAACAAAAAAATGCATGCTAGATGCGATTGATATTGTATAATTGCATTTTGGATGAAAATTACATTCAAGTGAATTGTAAAACCTTTCATTTGTATTTCTGTTCAATGCGATATTCGTTTAGGGGGTGGGGGCAGACACGTTTAAAAGTATACATGCAAGCACCATTCTTGTTTCACATTGTTGGAACAAAATTGGCACAAGATAATGTCAAATCTTTTTTAAATTACCTGAAACAAAATCCAACATGGTTGAAGTTTACTGTATGCATGCTTAACCATGCATCGTCCTTTAAATCTTAAACTTGATCTTGGTCTTTGACTCATATATAGCGTTAGTAAAGTATGGGCCCTTATGTACATGCACGATTTCGAACTTGAGCCTTTTTTCTATTTGATATTATTTCTTGTTTAGGGACATGTTTGAATCACGCAAAACTGTATAATTATAAATGTATGGTCACAATTTAGAATTGCTTTACCCTTTATTTTAGCTAATGAAGCTAATGTGGCACGTTGGAAAAATCCAGACTATAATTTACTTCTTAGTTTATGGAAAGATTATCTTTGTATGGAATTATCCCATGCATGGACAGTTTTTTTACACAGAAATGTAAAGTTCGAAAAAATATGCTTGCTAGACTTCACCTACTATGTTTCAATTTCAAGAAGTTTTACTTGCGATCAAGCACTGGACTCCATTTTGCACCCAACTTTGCATAAACGTGTTATTTAATTTCATGCGTCTTGAAGTACGTTGGAAAGACACCCTGACGTGCCCTTTTTATGCAACATTAAGAAACTACTATTCCACTCAACTTTCAGAACTCCGAACCCAATATTTTTCCCATTTGTTTCAATGATATTCCAACTTGCCCAAAATTGGTTGGAAAGACATCCTGAAGCGCAGTTTTTACGCAACCTTAAAAAAACTGAGATTTCGATCAACTTACAGAACTCCGAACCTATAATTTTCCTATTTTTAATGACAATCGAAAGGCGCGCCCTTCTAAATGATAACTGAACTTGTCAGAAATCCAAGAATGTTGGTGCACCATGTCTGCCCAATGAAATGGAAAACAATCCTGCATTCCATTCCAATCAACTTATGGAAATCCAAGCTCATTTAGATCTCTACTAGGGTCCAATTTTCATGCATTGGATGCTGGAATGCCATTCTAGAATGTGGAAAGCCGTTCTGAATTTCAGTGCATGCGGTATCAAAAAGCCTTTTCACTCCGAGTGCATCCCTACTATTGGACCTTTTTCATGCTTAAGATTTTGAGATGTCCTTCCAAAAGATCTTGCAACCCAATGAGGTACTGAAGTAACCGCCAAACGAATTGGGAGTATGGATTTCGCCCTCACCCTCCCCTACCACACTGCATATCTTTGCATTGAAGGTTATTGCATTGAATCGAACAAGAATAAAATCCTTCAAGAACTCACTTCTGTGGCACTAGCTCTGCATTGAAGGTTATTGCATTGAATCGAACAAGAATGAAAACCTTCAAGAACTCCTGTGGCACTAGCTCTGCATTGAAGGTTATTGCATTGAATCGAACAAGAATGAAATCCTTCAAGAACTCACTTCTGTGGCACTAGCTCTGCATTGAAGGTTATTGCATTGAATCGTACAAAAATGAAATCCTTCAAGAACTCACTTCTGTGGCAATAGCTCTGCATTGAAGGTTATTGCATTGAATCGTATAAAAATGAAATCCTTCAAGAACTCATTTCTGTGGCAATAGCTCTGCATTGAAGGTTATTGCATTGAATCGTACAAGAATGAAATCCTTCAAGAACTCACTTCTGCGGCAATAGCTTTGTATTGAATCAAACACGATTGAAATCCTTCAAGAACTCACTTCTGTGGCAATAGCTTTGCACCGCAGGGTATTGCATTGAATCGAACAAGAATGAAACCCTTCAAGAACTCACTTCTGTGGCACTGGATGATGATCTTCTTGGGCTGATCTGCGATCTGGCTGTGGTGCGTTTCGCTGGAGTGCCGGTCCACGCTGACCATCTCGGTGAGGAAGCCGATGTAGCCGATGGCCAGCTTGAGGGTGTCCACCTTGGACAGTCGCTTCTCGTAGGGCAGGGTGGGGATGTGGGTGCGCAGGCCCTCGAAGGCATCGTTGATGGACTGCATGCGTTTTCGCTCTCGTAAATTGGCCGCCTGCCGCTGATGCACCTGCTGCTGCGGGCACTTCCGCTTCTTGCGCCGGTGACGCAGGTTCTCCTGGTCCGAGCTGTTGTCCAGAGAGTAAGGAGAACCGCCACCAGAGGAACCGCAAGAGTCGTAGGAAGATGCGTCCAGCTCTAGGTGGCTCTCCAGGAACTGCCTGCTGAGGCTTTCCAGGTCCAGGTTTTCCATGACTTTTGGCAGAGATTGGAACTAGAGGGACGATGAAGGCATGCCTGAAGCTGGGGAATTCCGCTGCGGCACGTGCCGGACACACGACTGACACTGTCGGACACGCGCAAGGGGAACAGGAAGGGGACTAGGCACGTGGCAGCCCCGGCAGCCAATGGGAGAGCGAGAGGGATTAGAACCCCCATTATGCCAATGTCGATTGATTGGGGTGTTTGCACATGGCGCGTGCGTGGCACGGGACCCCTTGCCACGCCCATCGCGCATGCGTGCATTGTGTGCCTTGCTTTACGAGAACCACTGTTTGCGGCCATGGCTTCCTTCCGGTTTATATATAATAAGGCGGAGATAAACGCCTACATTGTACATGTATGCCCAACTCAGTGGTACATGTGTGACCACCATTAAAAAAACCAAGGAGCATAATTTTGCTGATGTAAATTGTTATAACTTCAAAATGAATTTCGTACATGGTAGAATGAGACATTCACTAGAGAATCGCTTCTTATTGACGTTTTAAATTGCCGGTTTATTTATAAAAATAAATAAAGAAGGCAAAAATCCAAACTCGACAATGGTGTGCGATTCGAAATAGTTGTTCTCTCGTGAGTACGTGGATTTTTCAAGCTTTATTTATTTTTATAAATAAGCTGGCAATTTAAAACGTAAATAAGCGATTCTCTAGTGAGCGTCTCATTCTATCAGATAAAAACTTTTTTGCAGTTTTAATAACTTATTACGACAAAGTTGTGTTGGTTGAAATTTTCCTTCTGGGTGCATGCATATCCCGGTACATGTACATGCACATGGATGCATGAGTGGTGAAAGAGAAATAAACCAAGGGTTGGCATTGCAGAGATCCGGAGTTATTTTAAATGCCAGATGTTTTGTTAGTAATTTTGCTAAAATTTATTGCATTCCATAGAGGATGCTTTCATCACCACGTAAGATAAGTGAAAATTAAGATCACTTGGCCTGGAAATCATCGTAATATCAAGGAAATAAAAAAGTATGTGGTGGATGCATGCATGCTTACATGTATATTCATAATCAGTGGTATACATTTTTTAAAAAAATTGCCACCAAACCCAACGTATGAAACTTTAGGTTCTGTCCAAAGTGGAAGTCTGTCAAATGTCGACTTTTTGACAAACCCTTTCTCTCGCCCTTCCACTGAGTGCTACATTTCTGAGAGTACATATATTTCTGTTAAACTGTGTACCTATTATTCGGTGTTAATTTGTCGCCTTATTAATTCAAGGAATCATTACGTACATCAATAAAAAGCAGATACACTTGCATTCATCATTTCGCGCATTGCCATTGCAAAAGAGGTAATTTCAGTAATACAACTTCTAGCATTTGGTTATGGACAAGTATCATTGATGTGGACTGTGGAATTGTTGAACTTTAGCACGTCGAATTTGCCGAACCACTCCCAACTTAGGACGTGCTTTATGAACGGCCTCTTATGACCCTGGCTGAAAGATACTTTTTATAATTCATAATTAATTTAGCTACATGTTGTCGAAGTGCAGTACACATGCGACCAGACTATTGCGCAAACGTCTGAACACGAAAGGAGACACAAAGAGTCATTAGAGGGCCTTTTGGAGTTGCGGCTATGGGCCTATTATGTCACATCCACCATGGAAAATTGCTTCACCATCAAGCGTGCCCAATCTAAGGCATTAAGGTTTGGGTTTGGTCTGAAAGACGCAATTGGCCTCACAGGGAGCCTCGCTGCAACAAATTCGATGCTAATATCGAGCAAAATGGTGGGGGAATGGCCATGGGTCATCCATCATTTGGATTCAAAGCAAACTCTGGCTGCTGCAGAGGGCCTTCAACTTGCAGTTACGTCAATGTTCTATGAATTTATTTATGCAGTACTGAATAGCCAATGCCCAAATCCTGCATGGCCCAATACAGTGGACTCCGCTTAATGGGATCTCTGATAATGTTATCATTCGTTTATTGTTATCGAAATCGCCAAGTCCCGAACGCTCGTATACAAATACACAGTGAAATCA
>JAQGAF010005325.1:0-12264 GCA_034687865.1 Kryphioiulus occultus | reverse complement strand
ATTTAAAATTCCCTTACCTAAATAAAATTATATATATATATATATATATATATATATATATATATACGTCCAGGGTGTCGAACGTATGAACGTATATGAGAAATCTCGCGTTTCCAACTTTGCAGCTTTTTGTTTTGTGATTATAACACTCGGTTCCTAATTTAGTAATGGTTGCATTGGCGGCATGACAAGTTACGTTATTAAATGTGGCCGTTGTATAAACTCCGCTTGCCTTGGCCTGATTAATTCGCCTGGTCATTTTTCGATCCCTGAAAAAACTGGCTAGGGTAACTTATTTTAATTTGGTAACTGACTCGTTATTTAGACGGACGCTTTTTAGCCCTGATATCAAGATAGAACCCGTGCGATGCAAATTACGTGAACGAAAGCAAGTTAAATTTGTACCCGAAAGGCATCCCTTCTGTTTACATTTATAGGCCTACTACACTGTATAACAGACTAACAACAGCTTTAGCACAAATGCTAACACAATTGGATAGGTATGTTTATCTGATATGCTTTAGACAAAATTTTATCTAAACTGACATGTTATTATTTGTTGCTGTTTCGATTTTAATTTAGGGGTTAAAATAAATAAAAAAGTACACGTAACTCAATGCTTTATTTATTTCTACCCTTAAATTAAAATACGCGTAGGCCTAGCTATCTCAAATTTGTGTGTGTGTTCAATGAAATCCTTCATTGAAATCAAAAGGAGGACGTTTTATGCCGACTTGCATGTACACGTATTAGATCTATGACATCTGTACGCACAGTACATGTACCTTTGCTGACTTTGCATTACGTTAATGGCAAAGCTATTTAGTAAACAAGCTATTATTTAGGTTAAATAAGTGATGACAAATCAGTAAGGAATTAATCAGGTCAACGAAAGTTTGCTGTGGCTCTGCTATGATAATGAACTGATTGAAAATTGTTCGTCAATTGGCAAATATACAGGGTGATCATACAGTCCAACCCTCATTACAGCAATTAATTAAAAAACTTATATTGTTCCAGGGAACAAATTTTGGAAAATGGAAAAAAAAAACCGAAAGTCTGCACACGTGGTTGCAGGGGCATGTAATATGGGACGCGACTTTTATCTCAATTTCCTTTCGGATGTGGTACCCAAGGGATGACTTTGAAGTGCTTATGACATGCTTTTACGAGTTCTTTGGCGGCTAGGGCCGCAATGAACAGGAATGTTCCTGAACACCTTGTCATTCGGAGTTCGTGGGTTAATTCCACAAAACCGGCTCGTTTTATCGTGTTTCACATCCATCATGGGCTTAGCGTTAGGTGGAACTGAATTCCAACAGGTGTTCTGTGTGACCCTGTCAGGACACGTGGGGGTCGAAGCCTGTCTGCACGCCACCAGAATATTTGGCAAAGGTACAAATGACGTAACGCGGACGTGGGGGGTGGGGTGTCGCGTTGGAAATTCGCTTTCTCATCAATATTTATCAGCTATAAGAAACATCCAATTGCCACGTAGGCCGCACCGTACGGTATCGAACGGAAAAAAAATCGGTGTTAGTTTGACCTGGGCACGTGGTTGTCAATATGGTGTGAGTTAAATGGCATACAGTGGGCAGCTTTCCGATTCTTGGTAGACAAAATCAATATTCGAAAGGAATTAGAAATAAACAGTAAACACATTGAGTTTTATTATGCATACTACAAGGTTAAATATTACATGTACAATGTATATTATTTTGTATACATGTACGTGGTCTTTACATGTAGGCATTTACATATACTGTAGTAATGTCTCCCATGGACCGTTAAGGTCTGCATGAAATTGAAACTCAAGTGTTGAGTCTCTACTTGACGCACATTTTTCAGAGTTTACTGAATATTTTACCAAAATCTTCTATTGCATGCTTTAACTCTATGTAATAAAATGATTATTTTAGATAAATTTTGATTAATTGCCAGGACGTTGCAAAAATGAAGACTTTAGATGGAAGACATTGAAAGTTTCTATTTTGTGGGTTACAGTTTGAAGAAAAAATGCTTTGCATCTCTGAATTCATCAAATAATATCGTATAATGTAGAATAACGTTTTCTTACCCGAACTTGCCCGAATTTTTTTTCTTAATCTTCTCAGGTAAAAGGCAGTTTGAGATTTCAACTCCTGAAATAGAAATGAGATGTCATAAAATGGAAAATCGTGTTGCACATTATACAGATAACTTTAATGTTGAGACTTACATGTACATTCTTGAGCAAAATTCAGAAGCCACTTGCGTAGAAAAAAATAACATTTTGCATCTAAGAGTTCACAACGATCGGAAAACAACATTGGTATTATTTAATTAAAATTGGCAATACCCCACCTCTGATTTGCCATTAAGTACAGTGAGACAATATGATGAGTTGATGACCACTTGTCGTGAATTACCCATGTCCATGGCATGGTCGTTGACTTGTTGTATACAGGTTTCTTATGCTGTTGTGCATTATTTTGATACACTGACAATCAGTATCATATAATTGAATATCCTGAACCAGAAATTTATAAAACACAATTAACGTTCTACTACTTTTGTCCACCTATTGCAAAATTGCCCACTGCGCGTCACCCTGATCCTCCCAATTAACCTAGTTACGGGAGCCCGAGTTTAATAAGCCAAACCACTCGATCGTAATCTGAGATAGGGCTAGACGAAATTCAAATCTGCGGAGTGTGGGTGTCATGACAATTGACATCGCTACCTCCCAACCACGTTCCTGTTTCTCTGCATACGTGTGACGTGACATGGGCGAAGGCTGCTGGCTGCAACTTCAAGTGCCTCATAACCTGATTCCGAGCCACGTTCAACTACCCCTAATTCGCCAAATGGCATATGGATATTAGCCGTTGCATTGTCTAATCGGCCAACCTTCGATAACGCGTTTCTTTTCCATAACGCGGTTTATTTTTTATTTTTTCTCCATTCGCCATTGCATTTCGCCAGTTCGTGACTGGAGCTGCGTAATTGGCAGCGGTTTTTATAGGCTGCTTTTCCCAAGGCCGAAGCCACGAAACTCTCCAACCGACTAAGTTCAACACATTCGTCGGATTCGGTATTCGGTGCTGGTTTCATCCCCGAAAACCACTTTTTGATGCCTTCAGAAGAGGATGTTGTTTCGCTTTTTCAGCCGAGGGAAGGAAATCGCACACGCTGTCTGTACTCGCAGTTGTGACCCCACCAAGCACAACTGAAACTTAAGATTCCGACAGCCTTTGGCCCGCTACGGCTACGACAATGTCAGCTTCGGTCACGTTTCGTGAATCACAGGTGGTCGTCATCGGCTGAGGTAGCTTTAGCTGCTTCTGCATCTGGCCATTGCCTAAGGTTTGTCGCCGAGTCGCCTAAGCGTGAAGGAGTTTGCTAGCACAAGGCAAAAAAAAACATGAACAGTAGCAACATGGTGGACGGCTACGAAGCCTACAAAAGAAGTTTGCTGCAGATTCCAGTGGAGGATTTTGGCGAGGCCAGCAGCGACGATCTCAGCAGCGACTGGGACACAGAGGAGGTGGAGATAGCGGCACCTGCCAAGGTATGTTCGTTGGCTCGGACCCCAATTTTTGGGCCTCGGTGACCAGGTGGCAAATCAGTCCTAAAACACGTGTACATCGTATTGTCAAACAACCTGTACTAAGTTAAATGCTGACAGCCAATACCTCTTTAGGCTACAGTGACAGTTTGACACCACTTTTATAATACTGCATTCTAAAAATTTGTTTGAGAAAAATTTCTCAAATAATCCTTACATGTAATTTATCTCTAAAAGTCCCAAAATACATGCAGGCTTAGTCGGAAATTTCTAAACTTGGAGTTTGTTTCTGGCTCGTTTCACGGGGTTGGCAGGGGTTGCTATACTGTACATGTACAGCCTACCTGTTATCGATAAACTGAAGTGTCAACGATGTAAAATGAGTTTGAAAAGAGTTTTCCACAGAATTGGTTTTTTTGCAGGTGGCATTTCAAAGGCACGTGTCTTTGCCAAATTAAGTGCTAATTGCAAATTTAAACGGATTCGTGTTTTAATTTTCTCCCAGTTATGACACCTTGATTATTACAGTATACGAGAAACTCCTGTATTGAAGTGACGGCGTTCTACGCACACGTTTGATGTGGTTTTATCCATTATGTCTATCGATTCTCAGTATAGACTAAGCCTGTCATTTTAATGTCAGTTCTGCAACATACAGCGGTGGTTACATGGGTGTCGATATGTCTCACCCGCTCTTCTATAAGTCACAGAACTCGAAAGATTGCAAATTACAGAAGTAGAAGTTTGTACTCGTACAGTAAGTCTTTTTGCCATAGAGCACCATTGTTTCGGAAGTGACAAACCTGTCAATCTTGCGACAACTATTCCAAGATGTGCTGTTTTAGAAAGTTCGGAAGTGACAAACCTGTCAATCTTGCGACAACTATTCCAAGATGTGCTGTTTTAGAAAGTTGGTGCCTTTTTATGACGATCGTACAGTAGGTCGAGTCAATTGCGATTCAAAGCCTGGAAACGTGTATGTTGGTACAATGATTAGGTTTGGGTTCGTTATTTGAATTTTGGGTTTCGTTATATTAGCATGTCAGTTCTGAGTAGGAGCGTTTTGAATTTCTGCGTAACTGTTATGCATGCACCTGCACCATCACTGGAAATGGGGAGTTTTCCGCCATTGCACGGTTTGTTTGTAAATGGTATTCTGTAAAATACGGGCTGGTTTATTTGATGAAACTATAACGCACATGTACATGTAGGTTGTCAATGGCATTGACGTCATTCGATGGGGTACACTGTCTGCGGCTCGGTTTATTTCTGCCACGTTTTAATTTTATTGAAATATAAGCAGCTGCGTCTGTTCCTTGGAATACAATGCAACAAGTGCGCTTAGATATAACTCGAAAGAGGTCATATTCGAGGGCACGCCTTTGGTACGCATTAACATTTAGTGCAGTTTGAGTGCACTTAAGATTACGTTTGTCAGTTGCCAAACTTTCTTATTTACGTGTACTGTATTATGCTTGGATGGAATCGCGACGGGTGCAGTCCCAGGATGGGCTGGGTTAATCTCGAAGCGTTCAATTATGAAAATCGTTTGGCATTTTGCCCCATTTCTGCTGGTTTCAAAAGTGGCATCCGCCCATTATTACCTGCTACATGTATTTCTCAGCACCGGAAAATGCCGAGCACCTAAGTGGACTCTCTTCCTCAAACCTGCCTCTTATTGTGAGGGACTCCCCACTATGCTATCTGTTAGTTTATTACAGGTACCCTCCCTTCAGCTACCTTTCAATTATGTATTCTGACTCTCTGAGTACCCTGGTGCAATGCTGCATGGTGATTTGTACAAAAGGCAAGCAACTCGAGAGAAAATAATGGAGTGAATTATATGAGAACGTAGGCATTATCGTAAGAGCTGCAATTAATGTTGTATCACGAACGATTTGCTAACAATACTTGATTTGGTCTACTAGGCATTAACAATGAGAAGAGTTGAGTAGTGAGAGCATCTAATTTGTGTAGCATTTCCGAAAAGCCTATAGCTAGCCCTAGTTCGCGTGGTTACCATGAGCAATATGGCGTGACTCACCGTGTAACCCACGTAAGGAATGAATTGAATTAAGCAGGTAATGCTAGTTGCTCTTCAACTCCCAAACTTGTTAATCCAATTTATGCGCATATTTGTAAGCTTATTCACGCCCAAAATTATGCCAGACATCATCTAATGTGCCACAAAAAATGGGCTAAGTCGACAGTTTTGAAAAAGTTTAGTTTAGTTACATGGTAAAAGATTTAGTGCACTAGTTATTACAACGTTTTGGATTTAGTATAACGGGTTTCCCCCAGACCTGGAAAACATTTGAGGAAAATAGTCACTTTGAAAAAGTCGGTGAAATTCAACAAATCATTAATTTTACACAGCATGATAGCTATAGTTAATAGTTAACAGAAATATGTGTAATATATTAATTATGACGTTCCCATTTAAAAAAAAAACTGATCTAAATTTGCAGTTTCGTCATGAGAATGTGCTCTCTCTCCTGTTGATGTGATCTGCAGTAAATATGACATCCCTTACATTAATTGGCTTATATCGTAGTTTTGCATTTTCAGTGGTCAGGGTGGCCAAGGAAATTTGTTTTAAAACCTGGAAAGTCAGAAATATGTTAGCTATTAGATGTGTAAGGTAAATATAGCCTATATGTTATAGAACGCCTTAATTATGCTTTATTAAGTCAAGAGATAATACGAAACTTGTTATTCAGAAAGTTACATTATGTTCGTGAAAAGTCATCTTCAGGCGAATTTTAATTAGGTTATAGAACGGGTTTTTGGCTTACGTATTTTATCGTAAGCATGTAGCGATTAAGTAGTCTGACAGTGTGTACTAGCGGAGAAAAATATCGAAATACAGTCGGAGTTTTTCATTTCCTGGATTTCATCATTAATCCAGCGAAGAAAACATGGATGGATTGTACGGAGAACGTAACTGTAAGCAGGAAATGATACGAATGATCTCACGTGAAGCTTATCTTGTTTGTTTGATTTTATTGGTACATGTACCGTGTTTCCCACTAATCAGATCATACCTGTTGATTCTACTCTGCTCCGCTCTTTTCGGTAGCTAGGCTTGGTTACGAAACCGAATTAAACCGTTACTCTGGTGATGCAAAACGCTGTCAGCGATGCCCTGCATGTGAAATGTCAAGTATTTTGTTTTTTGTGTCCTCTTATTGAAAGGCGTGTAATCAAACCGCTTTCGTCTGTTTGACAAAGGTTGCCTCGCCAACTCGATATGCCGTTCTCGTTTCTGCAAATTCTGAGCTTTAATTGACAGTCGATGGTGTTTACACATAATTTATGTCGAAATGTTGATGCCATGTGCTGTTCGATTTATATTCAGTTTTATTTCGATTGCGTCAATCAACTAATCTAGTACGAGTTTTGAATTTTCCGCTAAAATATATCAGCATTGATTCGTCAAACAGTGTCACGTGTCAATGCGCGAGGGAGTGACGCGCGTGGTAACCATGGCAACTATGGAACCTGAGATTCCATATTATAGGAAGACGTTCTATACGCTAATATACGATTTTTGCAAAAACTAATATATTTTATAGTTCTGCGTATTTTCATGATGGCGTGAAATGCCAAGTGACTTTACAGTTGTGTTTGAATGCATCTCAAAACGACCATTAGCAGGTAATTATTATATTGGCACGTCGAAAAACGAAGATCTTTAGCAAAAATCTGTATGTTGATTGACGTTTTGCTATGATTTCTTTGTTCAGATTTCTGCCGCTTACCAATTAATTGAAAACCACGTGGGTTTCATAATGACTCACTCAATTAAGGTTATCAGAGGATAGTTTCTATCAGATAGTTGGACCATGAGAGACGACGCTGTCGTGACACATGGCCATATTCATGGCCGCGCACATGAAACTGCCCCGCCTTTGAATTTGAGCCATTGATTCAAACAGGTTGGATTCAAACAACCTGCCGAAGCATTGACTTACTTTAGCTATTATGCTAAAATTAGGGTGGCTGCTCAGTCTTTGTTACGGTAACCAAAAGGTAGGTCAGGGTTATGGAAAGGTGGGCACGGCTGGGACCGGTTTTAAAAAATTAATGTCAAAGCACATATTTTGAGGTTTCCATTCCACCTAATTAGCTGCAGAGTTCAAATTGAGTTTTATTTTTACGTTTGAAAACTACGATATAAATATACGGGCTTTCGTGAAAGGTTGTCACTATAGATATTTTCGACTAAGGCTTGTTCAATAGTACTTTCTCAGCTATTGTCACTTAGGAGTCGAAGGCGTTCAAATTCAAAACAACTCGCCATTGTACGCTTTTGATTGTCGTTAATTAGCATTTATGCGAATTGACTGTGGGCTAATTATGAACGACCTACAACGAAATTCAAGTTGATATTTGAGCACACATCATTCGATTCCATGCCAGCTTCATGATGCTCGTAGGCCTCGGCAATTCAGCGCATGTATTTTTAAACTCGAAAGTATGTCAACATGATTTATTTCGTTGAAATTTTGAAATGTTGTCATCGAATGCATGTGTGGGTTAATTGTTATTTAACGTCTGACTCATTGGACTAACAATTGGTAGTTTCCTTAAAACTCGTGTGTGCCAGGCCCATGTTACAACGGTCGTAACAATACGAGGCTTATACTGTACGTGCTTATGCTGGTAACGAGATGATCTCGTCCTGTCAAAGAGTAACCAATGAAAGGAGACCAAATAATTACTAAGGTAGGGTTGGTGCAACCGGCCATAACTTTTTTAAAAGACTGGATTTTAAATAACACCATACTTGCAATGCTTAACTTTTGCTAGATTATATTGCTAACTATAGCACTGTTAAAGGGGCAGATAAAATACCGGTAGACTTTTCTTTGTGAAATAGATGCACTCTGTAGACTAGTATTATGTGCTTTCTCGTGTAGGCCTACCATTGTAAAGTGTGATTGTCGCCTACTAGTATTGTATTCTGACAACTTTGAAATCTTTTTGGTGTCTAAATTTGGAGATCTGGAGAGTGCATTAGTTCGCCCTGTTACATTTATAATGTTAGCGTAGATACAGTGTAAGTGAAAGTGGTACAGAGTCCCTATTGTGTACAATTTTTCGATTTGACAAACTTCAGGCTTTTTTTGTATGTAAGTGGGATAAACAGGTGGCGAACGCTTTGATAAATCCTTTTCACACTAAAAATGATTTAAAGTGGGCACGAAGATTGATTCGCATTGCTGGAAAATGGATCAGTTTCGCGATGGATTTTTGTGACCCAGCTGTAGGTTTGGCGTGAAACTAAATTTGTTCCTCACTTTTAACAGCCTCCCATCATTACGCGTCACGTGCATGTAAACTACTTTTTGCCACCAGCACTATGCTTGGCCCAGTTTTAATGCTGTTCCCTGTTATTTTAGGCTGTCGTTAATGCAGCTATCGAAACCTTGACCCTTTTAAAAAAGATGACATTTATGAGTAGTTTTTTTTCATAATTTTTTACGCCCCTGTATACTTAAATGTTTATTGATAAACATGGCCAATAAAATAACCGGTATCGTGATGGCTTGTGCTTCGATGCCTTAAATTACTGTATGTCGAAAGACAGGGTGAAATTGACGTAGACTCTCAGACCGGTAGTTAGATCGAAAGTTTAGTTACTTATAAATGATTTAAACGCAACACAACCTCACAATATATGGGCCTTCTTAAAGTTACTTTTGCTTTAGTAATTTAACGGATGGGCCATGTAGGCCAATGTAACATATATACAGGGGCCGTGCATATATTACGTAACACAATTTTTGCCCTTTTTAGAGACTCACCTCCTGTAACACTTTGCAGACTACCCACCCCCTAGTGTTACGTAACACATTTGTACAAAATTTTTATTTTCACCCATGGATTTTATGTTACTTGTAGGTTATACAGGACCTAGTGTACCATTTAATGTTATTATTCATTCTGCTACATGTATATGTTACTGATGACAACGTTTTTGGTTTAGAAATCGCCACCAATCCATTGCAATTGTGAACTGCAAAACTCAGAATAGTTAATTTTGTACATCAGTTAATGCTGTTGTCTATACATGTAGCTGCAACACTGCGGTAGAATTTTCAAGGTATCCTGGTCCTTGAAAAATGTTACGTAACGCATGGAGAAAAACCCTCGGATCCCCTGTATCAGTTCGTAACACTTTCACAAGTACCCACCCACCTTCTGATGCGTTACGTAATAATTGCACGTCCTCTAGGGACTTTTACATAACTTTTGAAAAATTGGCACTTCAAAAGATGCACTTTTGAATGATCTCAGTATTTGCAAGGCAGCTTTTACCCGATCTGGAATGACAACAGCTCTTAAGAAACCACATGTAAAATGAAGGTAAATTTTAAAATCATTGCGTTCCCATAATTGCTAGCTCACTTCAAGCGTGAATAAATGGGAATTGAGAAATACACTGTACTTATTATGGTTTGGAAAGCTACGTAACATTTTAATTTTATGCTCCATCAATTAAAGCCGAAAATTGTTAAAAATGGCGGACTTAGCCTCTTAAGATCCCTGCATGGGTTGTTACCAGATGCCTGAAGAGCAGCAGCCATCAACCTTGAATGCCATGGGCAAAAATGTCAGCTGCAAAATGTTTCATCACGAATAAATCTTTGTTTGGATGATCACGAGTCCTTAACATCGCAAACTTCAAGTGTCTCTATCGGAAATGTTTGAGATGCATACCAAAGGGGCCTTATACTGGTTTTATGGGATTTTTTGGACCTCAATTAAAGTCGACGACCACGAATGTCGACATTGCCACCTTAGAGTGTCGCAATTGATTGCACAAGCTCTTGCCCGATATTCCCAGCTTATTAATGATGCCCTCAAAGTTACTGTAAGTCTAAAAATATATGTCCAGGCTAATTGTTTGCTTGTTTGAGGGAAAACAGTCGAACATTATACAAAATGAACTAGCCTCATAACAAATTTTGAATTTTTTTTTGAGCTACAGTATACAGGCTTCTAAGGTTGGTTGGCTTTTGGCATTTATAAGGAAACCTGATTACCACACTAAGTAGTCCTACCAATTTTTCAGATTTCTGATCGAGCATGTTTTTATTAGTCGTCATACTAATTACATGTACAGTATGTCAGACAAGAATTCGAGGCTATGGGGCTCATTAAAAGGTGTTAATTAAAATTACATCATCGATAATGATATATCATGATGCTGTGTTTACAGCCGCTGGTGTGACGATTGAGGAGAAATTGCATAAATCTCATGAAATTTTTTCAATCAGTGATGTGAGCCAACTGACACGTGACATGATGTACAAGCATAATGGGACCCTATAACGACCTCCGCTACATTTTTAATTACGCCTATCCAGCTACCTGGAAAGGAGTGTCGTCACGTTTACGTGATAACCGGTGTCATCAGTAAGCGTGATGGTGCTTACCAAACAGCTGATTTTTGTTATTGTGGAAATGAACACAATTCTCATTAAAAACGCTCACTGAATGGATATGCAAGCTCCGATCTTTTGCTCCTGTATCTATAAGGTATATCACGATGAGATGTTTTCTCTGGTAGGGTTACACTTTATTTTAACACTTCAGTTGCATCGGCCTACTTATCGTTATTTTAGTTAAGAAATCTACAGTAAATTGGAAATTAATAATACAAAAACTTTTGCATGGCAGTCCAAAAACTGCACTTAGTTTGCCATTAACTGACGTACTGCACATTTTGATCTGCCGGTTGCGCATGTACAGTAAGTACAGTATTATTCTTGAGCAACAATACGAGAAAATGTGAAACTCGTGAACCAATACATTATTTAAAACACTATACTATACCATTGCCGGCGATTGCCATCAATTGAAAATATTACTAGATACCTGTATGGTAACGCTGTTGCCAAAGTGGTATGCACTCAGTTTTGAATTTTTGTCAAATTCCACCCATAGTTAGAAATGAAATGGAAGTGAAAATACCTCTTGCATATTGTTCTCGAGTAAAAAATATGAGAAAACATGAAACTTTCCGAATGCATGTTAGCTAATATTTCAAACACTGTATAAACATACCATTAATTGTCAGGGGTTGCCATCAATTTAAAAGGAAATAGTATGGTAGTATTAAAAAACGGTGACACCCTACTTACTGTACATGTAGTCGTTTGACACCTAATGTCAAAATGTCAATTCTCTCTAGAAATTTAATCGAAGAAAATGAAGATCTTTCGTCAGCTGTCTTTCAGCCTTTCTAGGTTGAACAAAAATTAATCGTAGAATGCATTACGTCATCAAAATGTTATATAATTGATGTGTGTCGTTGAAATCCTGGTGAAAACTTGCCCTGGGGAATACCTGAATTGTAATTTCAAAAAATGCAAATTAGCTGCATGCCATCAAGCTTGTTACTGCTGCGAAGTTTCACTTGACCTCCAAATTCTGTATGAAATTGTCTCGGCAATAAATCATTCACTTTACTCCTGTAGGCGTTTATTTGAAGAGCATTTTCAGAAAGTTTTTTCTGGCTAAAAATTAGCCACTATAGGCCACTCTGTTACATAAGATGGCCTTGGTAATTTGGGATTAGATAAATTATTCCAACGTTACCTAAAACGACGTTAGTTTTACGAGCAATTAAACAAACAAAGGACATATTTTCCTTTGTGTTCGTAAAACTGGCCATTGTTTGACGCTTAGTGTCGACAGTGACCTTG
>JAQGAF010005324.1:0-12265 GCA_034687865.1 Kryphioiulus occultus | reverse complement strand
ATTTTTTCAATCTTTAATTATCTTTTTTATTAATTAATCAAAGGGTATTTATTCATTAAAGTTGAATTGTCGCCTCCTGAAGTAACCAGACTATCAAGCAAAATTCTTATCACGACCATTTGTTCATTATTCGCAGAGATGTTATGTATACAATTTTTTCAATTTTGTAACATTGCAGGGGTGGGAGGGGAACTTCCCGTTAATGCACAGGAACTAAGCTTAATTAGTGTGCAATACACAACACATTCTCCAACACACATAATACATTACAATATGCATTCCATATTGTATTACAGACGCATTTTCCTATACATTTGTCCATATAGTTTGAAACTAAACCTGTCTCAGTATACAGACATTTTAAAATGTATTTTCTAATTCATGTCTTATAATGCATTTCTAAATGCATTACCATTACATGTGGGTAAAATCAATAATTGTTCCTAATTGTTTCAAAATAACTCATAACTTATTCAGATGTCGTGCAAAAGACGTTTTAACATGTTTTCCCATGTATTCCAAATAACCACATTACCTCTGCAAGAAGTTGCCATTTTGTCAACTAGCTTATTCTCCCTAAAGCCAGAAGCTTGTTTGAAAGCAACTAAATGTACATGTACCTGCTCTCGTTTTTATCTGACCCAATCATTATTCTGTGGAAAGTTACTGAACATAAAATATAATTGGAGTCCACGCTTTATAATCTCCCCTTAAAAACTTTCCATGATTGACACGCAACTCTTACCACAGGAGGACATTCTGGGATGTCAAAACATGAACCATCAACCTCATGAACCATTACCTAAACAGTCTACCAACATATTGCATTGGCTAATGAGTACCACCATATTGCCAATTAAAAATTAATGATAGCTTAATTAGCCTTGATTAGCCTGAGGTACATGCAGGTAAGTGACCCTTGGTGCACACTGTTGAAGGGGTACATAACCATTCCATAAAACAACAAAACGACTCAGTACATTTCTACTTTCAATATGATGCGACTAATACTAAAATAAACTTCATCATTTGGCCACTTTTTTCCCAACAATTTCGACGTTCTTTGATAAATAGTTCATACTGTTATTACCAAAAACGTTTTGCTCATATGTGGGCTAAAATACCACTTGTAGGCCTATCTAAGTTTTCCAAAAATCTCGCCTACATACACCGTAGTTACTGCCATTTATCTTATAAGAAATGCCCTACAAATTCGCTAAAATCCATTACCAGGATGTTAAACGTAAATTGATCTTAGGAAAATGCAGAAAAATCCATTATTTTTGGCAGCCTTCTTCAAAAAAAGGTTCTCGTAACTAATAATAATCCAAACAAATTTTCTTAAAGAAATGTTAGTACAAAAATGAAACATTCGTGATGTAGTTTTTAAAAACTTGTTAGGAAACAGCACATAAATCCGTTATTGGTAACAGCGTTCTTCAAGAAGGTTATTGTAACTAATAATATTCCAAACAATTTTTTCTTAAAGAAATGTTCGTTCAAAAATCAAACATTTGTGATGTAGTTTTTAAAAACTTGTTAGGTAAAAGCTCACAAACCGTTTTTTTGTGACACATGCTTCAAAAAGGCTGTCTTAATCAATACCAAAAATAACCAATTATTAACCAAATCCAACACCAATAATAACCAATAATTAACCAAATCGAACACCAATAATAACCAATAATTAACCAACGCCAATACTGTACTAATAATTTTAATCATTTTTTGAAGAAACGCGGGCGAAATCAACCATTAGTTATCTAGTTTTCAAAACAATTCCGCCGTCAATATTAATGTTTCTAAAAATTAAGAAAACTTCAATACAATGCATGATTGGTGATCCATTTTTCAAGCATTTTGAAAAACGTTATTGTTGTTGTATTATGTAGGCCTAAGCATGTTAATGTAATAAATTTTGTTAACACGTTATTGCATTGTTGTTTGGGTTAACCGAAAAAAACAGGCCCTTATAAAGCCTTTGCCCTGTAAGCTTATACAGTATAAGAGTTTGTCCTACTAAATACTGGCCAGAAATTAATTTTTCAAGGTAATGCAAATTAAAACTTTAATATTGGTGAATGGAAGCAAATTTATTGAGATCCTCGAACCGTGTGCTCATGTATTTCAGTCTCAAGGACCTGGTTATTGAAAGAATTTTGGCAGGAAGCTATGATATTCTCTCAGTATTTGCTTAAGAAATAACAATAAACAAGAATGTGGCATTTCCCTTTTGATCCACCGTGCAGAATTGAACCAACTGTACAATTTGCATGGAAGTGACACTTGGCCAATGTTTGTTAAACATTTGTTTATACACGAACATCTCTCATGGGATTGGTTTATGATTTCCATAATTTGTCTTGCAGTACGTGTACTCTTCAGTAATTAGTCACGTGATCTCACATCAACGCTGTCAAGCTGAAGTCTCGCGTGTGGCTTCAAAACCTGCACTAACATTGCACACCCATGCTAACAAAGTGAAGCCCAACAGAAAAACTATTCTCAAGGATGATATTTTGGACATTCCTATGGTCCCGTACGTGGACGTGCTCAGGGTACTGATAGAGGGGAAGCCTCAAAATTAATATTCTGGAGCAGGAGTGCGCCCACAACAATAACGATAAAAAAATGTAGAAAAAAATTGTTAACAAAATTGCGCTCGCCATGGCTGCAGGCCAGGTACCAGCCTAGGCTACGAAAAGAGGGGTCAGAATTGCAACCTCAAAGCACTGGTATAGTTGAAACATTTTTCAAGTTAGTGATAAAATACTCATTGCTGGAATTTACGAATTATTGTGATTTTGTCCCAATTTTAAAAGCATGCGAGCCTACGGAATACAAAGTTTCAGACAAATCGTTTCGTAAAGAAAAATTAGGAAATAAATTTTGGAAGGTGACACAAATGTGTGTCACATTGTTTTAGTCTGCAATAATTATCTCAAATGAGGACAGCAAATTTGGACTTTTGCAAAGGAAAATTCAGGGTCCTCAAATCCATTTTCCTGACATTCTCTGACAACTTTTCAGAAATTTCCCTGGCATTTGGCATGAAATTTAATCCAATATCAGGCCATGGTAATACCGGTATTTATTTTCAAGTGCTGAATCGAACCATCGTGCACGTGTATATCAATTTTTACAGAATTTCCTGACTTTTCCATTTTTTAAAACAAATGTACCTAACCACTGAAAATGCAAAAATATGGCAGCCTATGCCAATGTAAGGAATGCTGTATATTTATGGCTTTTTATGCGTAATTTTTTCCAATTATAAGAAACGGTAAATTTAAATTACATTTTTTAAATTGATGATACATGTACAGTCCTTATTGATTTTCCACATTTATATAAAAAGCTTGCTTTAATTACAAGTTTGATTTACTTAGCTTCTAATGGCTATAGCCCTAATTAAAAACAAATCTAGTAATGTGAAAGCAAATTACGTTGAATTTCCCTGACGTTTTCAAAATAAGTTTTTCCCTGAACCTTCCTTGACTAACCCATGTCCTGGTAATTTCTCTGACAATTCCAGGTTTTCCAGGTCTGGGGAGACCCGATTTCACCATAATTTCCGGACATTTCCTAATATTTCATAATTTCCGGACATTTCCTAATATTTCATAATTTCCGGACATTTCCTGACATTTCTGATTTCCCGGACATTTCCTGACATTTCTGATTTCCCGGACATTTCCTGATATTTCAGATTTCCTTGACATTTCCTGATATTTCAGAATTCCCTGACATTTCCTGATATTTCAGAATTCCCTGACATTTCCTGATATTTCAGAATTCCCTGACATTTCCTGATTTCAGAATTCCCTGACATTTCCTGATTTCAGAATTCCCTGACATTTCCTGACATTTCAGAATTCCCTGACATTTCAGAATTCCCTGACATTTCAGAATTCCCTGACATTTCAGAATTCCCTGACATTTCCTGACATTTCAGAATTCCCTGACACTGAACTTCAAGAGTTATCCGAAATTTAAGAATTCTCTGATAGTCTATGAAATTCCTTAACTCTCCAGAAATTCGGAACAATAAAATACAATGTACGTGCTTAACAAACCCATTACCTAAAAATTCTGAATAATGCATAACGAATATTTTTAAAGACCAAGATTTGAAACCTTGCCAAACAACATTAACAACTTACATGGTGAATAAGAAAACTGCAATTTAATGCTATATTTTTGTCAAGAAACCTTAAATGCACGTGCAATTTGCTTAATACGAGGTCAAAGTTGCCACTATATATGATCGAGTCACATTTCATAAAGCTATTGCCTGCCAAGAAGTATTAATCTAGGAAAACTTTCTTAAAAAGTTAATATTCAGTAGAATATCAGCAGGACGAGGTACAATGTAATTACCTAAAAAATTCTTCCAGGTAGCTTGAAGGTCGCTATCTCGAAATTACCAGCTTGCAGAACAATGTAATTTTGGCAAGGAGACTTCCTTAAAACATTTTTCAAAATTATGCATGACGCTATCTCAAACTACCAGAGTTGGCCAACAGCGCTTCTGGAAATTATTTTTTTGAACTTATCTGTTACCAGATGAAGGGGCTGGACCCAGATTATATAGTTGCAAAAACACCAGACAACCTCTATTTACTACCTAAACAGACAAAGGCTATAGACAGAATTGCCTCAGTTACGAATGCACTCATACTTTATGATAAACATCTGAATCACTTCCATAAATCCATTTAAGGTTTAACAACCACGAAGAGTACTTGTTGAGTCAAGTTGCACAACTACCTGGAAAGCAAACAGCATTTTAATGCAAATGTGCAGTAAATACTTTGCATTTCGCAAAATCTACAGGGTGTATGCACCTACTGTGCCCTGCATCAATCCTTCAGTATTTCCCTTATACGGATTTCAGTATAGCGGTAATCAGTATTACATTAGGACATTTATAAACCAACATCCTTGGAACCGGTGCTGAATATTAATTTAGAGAGGTTTTTCAGTGTGTACACTGAATTTGGTATTGCAAATTCCATGACTTTTTCATGACTTCAAATTTTTTCCATGTCCATTAGAATATGGGGCCGTTCAAGTTTTATGCCATGACTAAATAGCGATTTTCAGAAACATCTAATACTGCTGAAACATTATTATTGGTGACAAATGAAGAATTTAAACCCAAATTATTATTTTGTGAATAAATCAAAAAAATGTCATGACCCTGTTGTAAGTTTCATAACTTTTCCATGACTTCCATGACCTGAATCTCATTTCATGACTTTCCCATGACTTCCATGACTATAGTATTATTTACAAAAGTTGTGTGACCAAAAAAACAATTCAAAAATTATTGAATATCATGTTATGGAGGTTTATTAGCTTTAACGTGGACACCACTTCGGGACCGGCACCTGACATTAGTTTGCAGAGAATATTACTTTAGACAGTATTTGTTTAGACATTATTATAGACAGTACTGCTGTATGCGTTCACCAGCTGTGTTTGCATTAACAAACATTGACAGTAATAATGAAACCTGTATAATTAAGGTCAATAATGAAGGACTGACGTGAAATATTGGCGATCATCTGGATTGTTAAATTCGCAAAATAACATTGCTGCATACTGATTTGCACAAAATACTGCGCATGTATATGTACATTTCAACGCTACTTGTCATGTAGATAAGAATGACACCTGTCCTAGCTGCCACAATTCGTTCTTTTATTATTTTTTATGTTTTTTTGTTCAACCTAACCTAAACCAGTATAAAAACGTAATTTGTTTAGCTGCCCCTAAACGCCAGGCAATCACTGCGAACTTTCGAGCCGTTAGGAGAAGCCCACATTCTCACAGCGTCTATGGCGGAGCAGGGTCATAACTGCAGTACAGTCGTATTCAGTATTACTGATCGATATTATTGATCAGGGGTGTATAAGGTGCAACAAACAACCCGAATTTTAGATAGTCATTTAAAAGAACGCATATTTCCATGAAAAATAAGCCATGCAAAGACATTTGAAACTATTCGGAAAAGTTGTTGACAACTTAATAATTATCTATGATTTATGGACTTAATTATCGTTGCAGCCATAAAATTATTGGGTTTTATTACCGTGGCAGGCGGTTCACAAGACGCTGTTAACCTGGTTTATAGTCCAAATTTTAAGTAGCAGGTGATTCAGTTATGCATTAATAGACATAAGTGAATTTGCCAAAATCAAGCCCAAACTATTGGGCCAATTTTTGCATGCCAATAAACATTGAAAGGATAAAAAAATCGTTCATAAATACCCTTATCTCAAAATTTAACTATCTATAAAATGGTCCTGACGTTTTCGTCACGGTAATGAAATTTTTTAAGTACTCACTTCCGCCGCTGATTACTTGATCCTTCTGCACAAAGCTGATAATTTTAGAATTTTGTTTAGCCTGAATGCAAGTAACGTACTAATATTTGTATTTGCATGGTGTGGATGCAATTACGAAAGTTTCAAAAAAAAATCCTTGTGTTTAATCATTCGTCTATGGCAGCTGTGAAGTGTGCAATTAACTTGACCATGGTAATTTCAATAAAGAAATTTACAACTTCCCTGACTACCCTGACCACCGAAAATGCATCAATATGGCATGTGTCAATATGTTGGTTTTTTTCTTTTTTTTGTTGAAAATGACAATTTCATCATTAATTTGTGACTATGAATTGCTTGACATCTAGATTTTTGTGTTTTACAATAGCTAGCAATTCAAAATGTCATTGAATTGTCGAATTCCCCTGACTTTTCATGCTTTTCCAATTAACTTTCATTTCCAAGTTTTTCAAGTCCGGAAAAACTCTGTTCAGAGCTCCCTCATATAGGCCTACATGTAGGTGACATTTAACTTTCCTGACTTTTCCAGGTTTTAAAACAAATTTCCCTAACCGTCCTGACCACTGAAATGCAAAAATATGTCATAAACTAATATAACGAATGCTACTTTCGTTGCCTTTCGTTTCCTTAGGAAACACCAAATTCTGATTTTTCTTTTTTAAAATGACAACCTCATTATCAATTTGTTCTTTAGATTTGCTTGTAATGTCTTGATTTTTGCGTTCACACTTTACCAGCTAAGCAAAATATCATTAATTTTTTTTGATTTTGAAGTGTTTTTCAAAGAAAATGTTTCAAAGAAAACTTACCCCGAGTTTTCGAGGCTTTTCAATAAAACTTACATTTTCAAGTTTTCCAGGTCTAGGGGGAAATTCTGCTCAGGGATTAAATTTTCAAATTCCCTGACTTTCCCCCCCCCCCCCCACTTTTCCAGGTTTAAAGAAATTCCTTGACCACCCTGACCACTGAAAATGCCAAAATATGCATGTGCTAATATAAGGAATGCTACATTCATTGCTTATTATAGGAAAAAGAGCACAATTTGCTATTTAATTGAAGTTTAGTTTCATTATTAATTTTTTCCACAAAACTGCTACTGTAGTTCATGTATCTCTAATTTTTTGTGTTAACCAATAACAATCTTTGTAAAATTAGAATTGATTTAAATTTCCTTGACTGCAAAATCCATTTTCTCTGACTTTTTCAGGCTATTCCAATTTTCATGACATTTCTTGACATTTAACTTCCCTGACTTTCCAGGTTTTAAGACAACTTCCCTGACCACCCTGACCACTGAAAATGCAGAAATATTGCGTGTACCAATGTAAGGAAAGCTACAGTTATTTCTTATTACAAAGAGGGGATGGAAACAAAAAAATTAGATTATTTTTTTAATTGGTAATTTGATTATTGATTTCTTCCACATAAATGCTTGTCATCAATTAGTTTTGTGTTAAACAGTAGCTAGCTATGCAAAACATCACTGATCAAAGCAAATCCATTTTCCATGACTTTTCCAGGCTTTACCAAATTTCCTAACATTGCCAGATTTTTCATGCCTGAGGGAACACTGCTATTTTTTCGAAGCGCAACAATGTATCAATGAACTGCAACAATTTTGGGTAATTTTGGAACCACAACAGGAAACCAGACAAAGTTTTCAAACAGTATTCCGGAAGTCACCCTGGGTATAAAACACCTCCAAAGGATGAAAACTGGAAATCCATGAAAAAAAATTAACAAGGAATTGCCAAGCAATGCGGTGTTTGCAAACCAAATAAGCAGATAAGAACAATGGTTTTGCCAGTTTTTGTATCACACTAAAAAAAATAAAAAAATACTCTATGAATAATGGGAAGATGCTAAACAGTTCATCCATGTCAGTTTGCAGTCAAGGGCAAAGATGGTTTCAAACGAGTTATTCTTGCTGGTCACTTCCGGTCAGGTCAAGCGTCCATTTTTTCTTATTTTGTTGTTAATCACTCCTGAATATTTATAGCAAATCGCTAAAACGCTCTCGTGCTTGCAGAGATGAACAAACATCATGTCAAACACATAGGTGTAATTACTGTCAAGATTTCGATAAAAAATTACGTTTTCAACTCAACACTAAAATTAGCCTTCAAGTTTCAATCATCACTTCGACTTTCAGACAGTTCTCAAGGCAACCTCAAGAACGATCCAATTGACTTTGGGACATGTCCATCTGAGAGCAGAGAGCGGAAGTGACCATCGAGAGTGCTTCAGGGGTAGGTTTCATAAAACCGGAAGTGCCACTTTCTAGCCAAAGTGGGTCCACTTGAGAGCTGAGAGCGATAGTAACCATAGAGAGAATCTCTGATGTCCACTCCATAGTATCTCTCAACAGTTTGAGATGAGTGAAATCTCGACATTTTCTCTCAGAAATGTGAGAGATTTTGTTTGCCTCTGAGAGCACTCAACTATTCGAAATCAAAACAGGTTGGAGGAAATTCCCTGACCACCCTGACCACTGAAAAGGCCAAAATATGGCATATGCCAATAAAAGGAATGCTACATTTATTGCTTATTATAGGAGAAAGAACAGAACTTTTCATAATTAAACAGCACAATTTGCTATTTAATTGAATTTATTTGCATTATTCATTATTCCTCAAAATTGCTTCTACATGTTTCTCTTAATTTTTGCGTTAACCAATAACTATCTATGTAAAATTAGCACCGATTTAAATTTCCTTGACTGCAAAGCCATTTTCCCTAACAAAGCAGGTTTAGCAATGCTTTCAACAGTTCAGGCTTTTTGTTCAATTGTTAATTGGATCATTAATTGGCACCAAGCTGTAAATGTGGTAGTACATGAAAAGTGTCGATGCTGCTGCCACCTAGCTGGTCGATATTTCACAATACAACTGTAAACAATTAACTATGAAAATATAAACAATGTGCACTACATTAAACAGCTGCTGATACCTTATGTTGTGTTATTTTTAGTGCTACAGTATACGGTACATCTGTTGATATCCACCAAGTTCCATGAACAGACCTTTCGAAATTTATCATTGCAGGCACCAAGGTCAGAATTTATTGGTCCAAAATGTCCCAAAATGTGTAAACAGGCACGTGGCCAGTTAGTATGCAATTATTCACATTTTTTCATATTCCAATATGTAAATTTTTTACCTTCTTTTCATGCAAATATATGAATATTTCACAGTTTCTCACGTTGAAATATCTGAATATTTCACATTTTCTCACGTTGAAATATCTGATTTTCTCCTCGATGCCAGCATATACAGTAGGCTATTAGTCGCCCATCAACAATAATATGCAAACACCTTTGGCATAAATTTAAAAAAAAATTACAAAAATACACCTTGCTTGAAGTCATACGCGATGACACCTTTGCAGTACATGACATTTAAAAAAAAATAAGAAAAAAGAATTTCCCTATTTACTGCCAAGCTTCCTTTATACCGTTGGAGTATTGAGTTGAATTGTATAGAATTGCAGTCCAAGTGGTTAACATACAACTAACAAACGGATGTGGTCAAGATGTGATTGTCCAGTCAGTTAAAATGTGGTCAACATAGGGAGGTGGTCAACTTTAAAGGTTTTATTGTAGTTATAAATTTTTACATTTTTGACACATTTAAGTTATATACACTTGTTTGCAAAAAAATCGACTCACCTGCATGAATCGAGTAAAAATGTGTTTTTCTCAGAAACCAAATGGCCGATTTAAAATTTTAAAAATGCGTTTTGTAGGCAATTTATTCCTCTTTATAATTCGCTTGATAAAATTCCTTTTGCAAAAGTTTTTCTGAATGCAATTTGATTATTTGAGCTTAATGAACACACATCCAGACATATGGCTTCTCGATAAAATGACCACTACACCAGAAGTAGCCGCACAAGTTGCACACTAGTCTCCAGAGAAACTCAGCAGAAATCCTTTTCACACTAGGCGAGTTATAAAGAGGAATAAATTGCCTACAAAACACATTTTTCCGATATTAAATCTGACATTTGGTTTCTGAGAAAAACATTTTTACTCGATTCATGCAGGTGAGTCGATTTTTTTGCACTCAAGTGTATTCTATTGTGTCACCGTCCAAGGACAAGTGGTCAACATACAACATACTGAGGTGGTCAACATGTAGAGGTCGTCCTCCATTGAGTTAATGTCATGGTTCGTACCCAAATTATCAAATTAATTTCCCTGACTTTCCCTGACAAACCCATGTAATTTCCCTGACAAAAATAAATTTTGCCGTTTTCAAAAATTCTGAAAATCATTAATTACTAAGACATTATTGCAGCTCAGGCCAGTATTTCTATAATAAATTTCCCATGACTTTCCCTGACAAATTTTTCTCTTCCCTGACTTTCCCTGATTATCCAGGTGGGGACGAACCCTGAATGTGGTGACTAAAAGTTCTATTGTAGTACTGTAATAAATTTTCACATTTAAGTTATACATGCATATTTCAACACTTCCCTGCAATTAAAACTGGGCGAAATTTTCATCAAAACAAGATCAAAAATGGATTTCATTCACCCAAAAACAAATAATCAAAAACAATCTCATGATCACGTGTTGACCCCTGGGTCAATTACTTACCCGGGCTCCCAGGCACTGAGTCAAAGTGGCAGTTGACCATCACGCTGTGGTTAGCCCCAGCACTTGGGGCCAGCTTGACCAGCACAGTCTTGACGCGTTCGTAGCAGCTTGTGAACCCATCCTGGAAGTCCAAGTTGAAGGACCCAGAGGCCCTTTGCACGTCCACCTGGATGTCGTGGGCGGGTCGGGCCCTTTGGCGGACCAAATCCGCCTGACGCACGATGTAGTCCACGGCGAGCACTTCGTTGGCGTAACTTCCGGTTGGGCGAGGCCCTAGGGCCGTAAGGGCCCTAAGGTGGCCCCGGGCCCTTTCCTCCAAAAAGGTCGCGGGATGCGCTGCCTCGTCGCGCAGGCTTAGGGCCGCTGGCTCGCGCCCGTGCACGAAAAGGGCAAGGGCCGCAAGGGCCCCAAAGTAGGCGAGAAGGACCACGTACGAACTGCCCCCTAGAAGCTCACGGGGACTGCGGCGACAGCGACTGTCTTCTACCAGCAAAGGGCCAGAGGGCACTGACCCCTGACCTTTGGCCCGGTGCCGCACCTCGGAGTCAGGGCCTCCCGACCTCAGGGGCACCATGGCGTTGAACCTGAGAAATTTCCTAGTCCTGCCCCAAAAGCCGCATCCGAATCAACGCGTCTATCCGCACCAGAAATTTGAACAAAACAGATGAAGGAACAGAAAACAGACAGTTGGAAATCGGAAGAGCGCTGCTGGCGCCCTCTGGCGAACCTTGGAACAAGCGCCGCCTGGCGGATGTTCGGGCCTGAAAGTGGCGCCATTTTCGATTTTGGCGGATTTTGGGTTTGCGTTTTTTGGAATTTTGCGGATGCCGATCGAATGAAACAAATTACGTTTGAAATTCGAATTACTGAGTTTCGTAAGCGGGCTCAGGGACGTTTTCAGACCTAGTATTGCACTTTAATTTTCTACATGTAGAGCGCTAAGTCCAACCATTTGTCATTATTATGCTAATTTTATCGTTTGCATACCCTTACAAAAATTTGAAAGGTATTTTTAAAGTTGCTAGTTAGTAGGCTTTCATTTTTTTGTACTTGTTTGGTATCAGAAATGTTTCAACAAGTATCAAATAAGTCTGATCGGGTGCAAAATATACCTATCATAGGTTTGGGCTACCTTACAGTGTACAACATTTTGGAAACCTATGAAATACATTTGGATATAGAGGAAACCTTTCAACAACCCATAATGAAACGTGAAAGAAACCATCGTAGGTATATTTTCCAAGGTTGCAAATCGTGTATACCAATAATACACCATAAAAATACCTTGATACATACTGGATACTAGAAATTA
>JAQGAF010005323.1:0-12269 GCA_034687865.1 Kryphioiulus occultus | reverse complement strand
TAATTTCAGTTCAAAGCTGATTGAAAATATCCCCGAAATGCATTTAAAAAATTTTAAAATATAGGCCTACTCGAATCACTAATCGAATTTTATTTAAATCCACCAACAATTTGGAATAAAATTATTGTACATCCAGTTATGATACATTAGTACATTAGTTATGACTTCCGTAATGACATTATTAACACTTTGCTTTACATTGCTGAAAACGAAACATTTTTCAAAATTCGTCAAAGAAATGAAAAAGTGTGAAAAATTGGGAAAAATTAGTAACATTGTAGGTAAAACTGAAAAATGAAGGTAACCGGTATTTGAGATGGTATGATCATACATTTACGGTATAATTCACTCCCCAGTTGATCGTTAGAAAGGTGACTGACCTTCGCCTGATAATATTCATTATCTATTCGAAAATCACCGTCCCTAAAATACACACGTGAACAAGGGATGAAAATAAGAGCTAATGCTGGCCTCTTTTCATGTCTGGTATGGATCAAGTCCGCATGAAATCACATCAAAGGATTATAAGGCATAAAGCTGCGCAGCTCTACGAGAGCCAGAACATCCATGCACTGCTTTTGATTTCATCATGACTCACGTGAGCGAACATCTCGTGAAAGGACTTATTTTCTGAGGATTCAGACTTCGGCGTGAAAATAATCAACTCTTTTCATTGGAAGCCTTTTCAATTGTCGGGGACATCCAATCACCGATCGTCATCGATTTCGCGGTTTTTCCAAAAGTCAACAATGCCATTCAAACATACACGGTGTTTCTGCCGTACTTTCAACAGTTTTCTATATATAGGAAAAACCATCGGACCCATCCAGCTGGGCATTGATACATTGTAATTGAAAACGTCAAAGTACAATTTAAACTCCTTATTTTTGAACTACCAATATAAATACAATGGTAATTAACGGCTAATTAATGGTTGTCTTACGTGAGATACATTGAAACAACTGTAGTTGGCGAGTGATTGTCATTTTACGCCATCTTTGAAGAAACGCAATTGAGTTCTTTTGCAATATAGAACGCCTTCGTGGTTTCGTGGTTTCATGGTTGCCACGTTTGCCATCACTTCGCGCATCGGCACGTGACTCGAGTCAACTAATCAATGCTCGTATATTTGAGAGGCAAATTCAAAATCCCAAAAATCCGGACAGACACGCAAAAAAACGCATCCACAGCAATTCTACGTATTGATTAGACCAATAGCAGCTACATTTAACCAGTATTATTCATTCGTCAATTTCCTGACATCTTTTCTCATCTTTATACCTCACAATTTTACAGCTGTAGGCAATTACTGCAGTATCCCATACACGTTAAATTCAACTCAACTCAGTACCCTACAATCAGTAAGTGGAAAAATACCATGTTCATATCAACGCTAAAATATTTATATGCACAATTAATAAATATTGCATCCATAATCCAACTCCTTAATATTTGTATTTCTTTAGAGAGAGCGAATTTGAAATTCAAATAATGTAATAATATGATATGCAACTCTTGAATTCGTAGAAATTTGAATCTAGTGTGCCGCACATCCGAAGGAGAAATCTGATAATATCACCCATCAAAAGCATCGGCCTATTTTATTGATTTCTTGATCAAACTCGCTGCACTCTCAATCATATCCGCTGAATTTTAACTGGATTTAATTCGGTCGGATTGGTCGCGATGAAGGTTTAGGGGAAATTCCATTTATTGCAAATACTACAGGGTGCATTATTTCATTCCTAAAACCAACAAAGAGGAAAAAGGCTATGTCAGACCTAAGCTCCCTGTAAGGCCAATTGACCATTGTGAATAATTTAACCTCACCAGCCAAAGATATATTTCCATGGACAAATGATTTGCCTGATTTGGGCAAGGTTTCTTTACCCTTACGAAATATGGAACATGCTGAGCTCGTTAAAACGACAATTATTTAGCGAATAAGTGATAAGCAACAATTTATACATGTTTTTCTACTTATGAAAATATTAAATTATGTGCTGTCAAATTAAAGGTATCAGAAAATGAGAATTTTATATAATTGACGCTATTATACGGAATACCAGGGGTGGGTGAGGAAAGGGGAATAAAGTTTGCATACGTAGTATCTCAAAATTTATAGACGTGAATCCACGATTTACAAACAGTGAATGTTAAAAAGCAATATAACTTCATCAGGCAAGGACACATCTTATAACGATAAGAAGCGCATTCAAAACAAACTGGCGTTTCGAAAAGAAAAGCTGTTTTGGAAAAATGATGAATTCCAGAAGTAAAAGATAAGGTAAGCCAAGTTCTGTTATGAGTAGTACAATAAATACTTGTGAAACTAAATAAACAGTATATATTTAGCTGTCCAATTCTTGAGTTCTGCAGATATTACAGGAGTGAAGTTATTCTTCCTGAAAGTGTAGATGATTTTTCAAGATTCAATACTTAATAGTGATGCCCAGCTTAGGCTTTCAATTAATGTACTTAATAGAAAGAAATCCTCCAAAAAAAGAAAGTGAAAAAGACCTGATAAATACATGATCAACCGCACTCGCGTGTCATTCGATAATGCTTTACAAAATGATTGATCTCCCTTAACAGAAATATTCTCGCTTTCCTAATGGAAATCATAGCAAGGACAGATTGATCGATTGCTTCGGATGCTGGCCGATCAAAAGATAAGATTGGATGCGAATATATGTAGGCTTTCATAAAATCAATTTAGATTTGCAGATAAGGAGAAATCGTGCATGGGCATGGATTTAATGGACAAGATCCTTGGAGCATTAGCTTCTGCTGATTATCGAAAATGCTATATCAAAACAACCTGTAGTCAATCCATCAATATTTGCATAAGTATCTAGGCAACCCAAGGCCCAAACATGATGTCACAGGCTCTGTGCTATTACCATTTACGAAACCCCAAATCCCTTTGCTCTCTTATGCCGTATTTCTGGGTTTTTACACTCTATCGACAAGGGAACAAAACCCACAATATACTCTGACAAACTAGACGATATCGTTCATCTTCGAGTGCAATCGGTATCCTTATAAGATTATACTAGAAATTACCCAGTGAGGGGAGGGTGGAGTTAACTAAATTATGAGCTGATCATTGCTGTTCTATAAAATATCATGGTGGCTACTGTATTTGATATTGCAAATTTCATGAATTTTCAATGACTTTCTCAGGACTTAAAAATGTTCTCAATGCCTATTTGAATATGGGATAGTTTAAGTTTTTTGTCATCACCAAATGACGATTTTCAGAAACATTCTCGACCACATTAATGGCATAATCATACATTAGGCAAAGAAAAGAAAAAAACGCCTTGGTGGCAATTTTTATGCGAAAATGATCTGAATTTCATTCATGACTTTACATGACTTCCATGGCCTGCATTTCATTTCATGACTCTGCCATGACTAGTAGGCACCATGAATATTGAATTAAAATCACAATTTGTGATTTATTTTTTGCACAAAAAAACATTTCGCATACGCCTTTTTTATGTCCTTCACTTCAATATTATTTATATCCTTTCCGATGCAATTTTCAGAAAATTTCTCTTAATTTAAAATTTTGTAATCAATGATTATTGTGCTAACAGATTGCAAATTGCAGATTGCGTCATGATTTGGGGAACGGGGAGGGAGGCCTGGAAATGATTGCAAGTGCTGACACGGGAGAGGGGAATATGAACATCTCTAAAAATAATGACATAATACTTGAACGTCGATTGCAGCGTTCAGAATGTCAACATCTTCGCCATCACTCCATCGATTCCTCGAAATGAAATGCAGAAGGGGACTGAGTGCGAGACGCTATTCTCGAAGGTTCTCGTTCTGGAAAACGAGCCGGGCATCAAATGTAACGATTTCATTTCCAAGAATTAAGCTCGCTAAATTTTCTTCTTATCCGAACGCGAGACAGAAAGAGCGAGGAGACCGAAACACAAGGGGACAATTTCGCCTTTACGGGGAAGCCATTTCAAGACTTTTAAGTGATAATTGAACGGCTTCTTAATTCGTTCGTGAAAAGCGTGAAAAGTGATGGGCTAGAAAAACGGCGACGAATCATTAAGCCGCTTTTAGGCGAGAATCCAGTTTGCATGCAACGCCATCGAAAGAGCATCGATCCGAACCAAACTCAATTGCCAACAACCGGATTCGATCATTAAGTCGCAAATTTATGCGAATGCTAGGCGATTGTCAACCATTTCATGCAAGGCTTTCGAATGGGCTCTGGTCGAATTGCTAGCACTCGAGTCGGTCGTTTGCTTCAGCAAAAAAACGCAGTTTTCCAATTGCCAACTAAACTTTGCTCGTTTTGGGATATTTGAAAACTTGAGATGGAATGGGACAGTAAGCAAAGGCTCTATAAGAAAAACCGGCAGTGAGCTAAGATGAACGATGCCTTCCATATCGTCAAATTCCATGGACCGTTAATAAATTTCGTATAAATGATCCTTCGCCATTAACTTTTTGACAAGCTGCCCACGTCGTTTGTCACGGGTGAAATGGAGTTCTTGGAATTCGGGAAACTTCTCAAAAAACGCCTCATACGATTTCGTGGCCATATCGAATTTGAAAATACTGCGAGGCGTCGTTCTTTCTGAGCATTTATTTTAAGAAAACCACAGAGTCACACTTTCGTAGTGTTTTTTACGCAGTTCAGCATTGTGCAGCCATCAAGGCGAACTACGCAAGATTTGAACATCATTGTCCCACTCTGGCCTGTTTCGAAGACTATGTAGGTTGTCAGATTCCTGCCTCCAACAGCTCGAAAGTGACTAGAAGATGTTCATCGAGAAGATACGAGTAAATTCCAAGATGAATCGAGGCTGCAGTATTTTCGTCCACATTTTCCAACACCATATTAAGCTAATTAAGGGTTCCCACAGCTTTAGTAACAAAATCCCCTGACTTTCCCATGTTTCTCAGAGTACAAATTTCATATTTCCCCGAAAGTCCCGAAAGTAAAAAGAACCGACCTTTTACCAGGTCGAGGAGTATTGAATTAGTAAATTAAAGGAATTCACACAACATTAAAGTATTAGTGCACTTTTTAATTTGGATTCTTAATTAGGCGTACTCAGATGCTCGGAATTTAGTTTAATTTGGCAAATTTCGATATTGTCATAACCACCTGCCAATCTGCCAATTAGGAACCAATCTGTCACATTGAGGTTTTCTTTCATTGTGGAAAGGGCAATCTCACTTAAAACCATGGTACACTCTATAATCGATATATGAAATAGCTTCTGGATTGAAATTATAATTAAAAGTTAGGAAATCCCAGAGATTTTAAATTTTTTTCAAAATTCACCTCATCTTTCAAGGCTACCCAGTCAGAAATCCCCTGACTTTCGCAGGTTTCCCAGTCAGTAACAAATCCACTGACTTTCCCAGATTTCCAGGGTACACATAAGCGAATAAAGAAATGTGTCTATGTATAAAGCCAATATTTTCATTATTTTGTCCTAAATCTGAAGTCTGGTGCGCTGATGCCATTTCCAGAAATCATTTCGGAAGCTTCTTCTAGAATGTGCCATTGGTTAATTTCTTACAATTCGCCCAATAAAACATGAAGAGTCAGTCACGTATTGTTCAGGGAACGTACTGCAGCTTGTCCAATAGCGAGGACTGATTTGGTGGCACAAGTGCAGACGTAATTACACAATGGTGAGCTAAATGGCACAGGGGTGGCAATAACTAGCTGCGTAGCGCCATGGTGCGGTGCTTTTGTTAAGATCAATTACCTGGGATGAGCGCCATACGGCGTGGACACTGAAGAGCTCACGAAGATTACCATCGTGGAGCTCAATCTCCGGTGATGGATTTCCGTTTGGTGAGGACATTCATCGAACGCGTGTCTAGGGGTGTGACAAATTGAACTTCTGCTTCTGCATTCGTTATATGATGGACGAGTAACAGCCCAAACTCTTGATGGGACTTTCGGTTAATTGGATTTTTCAGCAGTCTCCGAAGGACGGTGGAATGGAGTTTTTTTTTGGTGAAACAAGGAGTCACCAAGGCGTGGGATTGGACTTTTTTTCTGCAGAGGTCATCGTTAAAACAAGGTTTAGGAAACCTACTTTCAAGGCGATGGCGTACGAGTTCATCTGCGAAGTAACAAATCTGTGTCATGTCAGTTGACCATTAAAACAGGACAGTACTGTCAGTTTTGGTGATGATGAAAATGAAGGACCAAGGCGTTACGGTGCAATGTGATCTGGCGACAACTTAAGTACATAGCAGGATTAGAGGTGCCCTTTATTAGCATTATAGATCCGATTTAAAGTGAAATTTCAAGTATCCGGCTCTCTGTTAACGGTCAGCATGTCAAGAAACCAAGAAAAATATTTGTTGAAAGGAAAGCAAAGTTTTTTCACAAACAAAAGTATAATTTTATGGCGTGCACTCGTACAGAGCTCTGTCAGAGTACTCAGTGTGTTCTAGAAACAGCCGAAACTGGCGCTTTCTACAAAAAATAATTCAGGCATGCATAGACGTAAATATGTATACTGTAAGTATGTAGCCCGCTATCTTTTCGAATATCAAATGATCGAAATTTCACTATACTACTTCTCTACTGTTGTATAAGAATATACTGCAGTACCTCTAAAATTGGTTAGGATTCTTCATATTATGAAAATCGTATTATGCGTATCGGTTGTTGACTGTTTTAAGCATAAATTCACCATTATTTAAAAAACTTACCTAGAAAATGGCATGTAAAATAGTTACTATAAAATACACAAATTTAGGCTCAAAATTAAAAATCAAAGCTTCAGAATTCCAATTTGGACACGTGCTATCATAACTGCGTAAGTAGGAGTATTAATACTCTTCCTATTTCAAGAGGGCAGTGAGAAATTGAGTAATTCTTAACCTGATAAGAACTATAGATCATGTCACCATAAGATGAATACCGTTAGATGCAAACCCATATTGTTTTTGACTAACTTAATTTTTAAAAACTTAAACCGAATAGATGCAAGCTTACTGTGCTGTCTCCTGTTCCTAGTTCAACTGAAAGCTACAGATTTTTTTCTAGTTAGCATCAAATATCACCAAAGAAACCACTTGCCAATTCAAAATTTGTCCCGCAATGTTTCACATTCTTCAATTGGTTTAGAGTCAAATTCAACTAAGAAAAAGTACATGCAGGCAAAGCAATACCTGTCAGTATACAATGAACGGCACTGGGTCTAACAGGAAGTTTACCTTTCTAGCGTCGTGGACCACGCAAAAGTTCGTTTCAAACACATTGAAAACACTAGGAAATGGACACCATAAATCTCTCCTACAAATAACATTAGTTTGTACGCCTATCAAATGGCGAGGGAGCTCTGTGAAGATGGAACTGCCAGCCAGACTGGAATTAGTAGCGTGCATGGCTGCCCATGCAAATACAATTTATTTTAAATACACACAGCTACTTGAGTTTACGAGATGGAAAGACAACAATGATGCTATTAAACGGGAGAAAAACACCGTAAAGAAGGCATTGGTCCAAACAAGCCACGTTTTTGCAATAACATCAAATAGCCGGATTTTGAATGGGGCGGCTCATATTGGTAAGCTGACAATTTTGGCTGTACCGGTACATGTACTTTAAAAATGGCAGATACTGTCGTTATGCTCAACGAATCTGACAACTATGCTAGCTGTTTGCCTGAAAGATAAAGGAAAAAGAATCACTGTTTGTCTTAAACTTAATACGAAACTTTTGATGGCAAAGTACCACCGAATTTTACGGGTTCAAACTAATCTTTAGAAATGCAATTAAGAGGCTAAACGAGCTCTTTCTCCATCCCATGTTTTCTATTTTGAGTGGTAAAAACGCGGTAGATGCGCATCTGTTGATAAACAGTCAAAGGAATAATTTGGGAAGACAGAAATGGACAATAAAACGGGAATATGGGTTTTAAATGGCTACCTCTGGTGCTCGCAACCGTTACCGTTGTATGCGAGAGGTTTGCTATTGGCCGCATCTTGCATGTACTCCTCAAATAAACTGACCATCGCACATGCATGTACTCCTCAAATAAACTGACCATCGCACACATGCGCGCTGACCACTGACCACTGGCTTGGATGACTCCGTGGGGCCTATTCTTCAAGTTTAATGACTACCTCAGGGAGCGTCATTTCGTCTTCTAAAAAATGGCTCACGTTTAATTGAGTTTCCAATTTAGGGGAAAGTGGGTCTATAGCGAAACATCTTCGCAAATCTGCGCACAAACTTTAGACTGTCGTAAAAACAACCACAGACGCACCGCAGGTAGAAGCTTAGGCCGTCTACGCAGCCCGAATGCTTAACCGATTAACCCAGACGATAAGTCACTAAGCGAGAGACGTTCATAAACTACTTAAAGTTGTTTTCACCATGGTCAAGTATACATTATAGGAGGATTTTATGTGATTAATTAATATATTTTTATTTTTTTCCCTACCCAACTCATGAAGAAGATTGGGGATTTCGGCGCTCGGGGAGTTGTCGCGTGTAAAACCTGTCCTAAAACCAGCCTTAAGCTGTCTTAACCCGTCTTTCTTCTTTCTTCGTGTTTAATTTAATCTAACCTGACAGCGCAACGTCACGTCGGCTTTAGCTGCCCCAAACGGCAAGCAATCACTGCTAGCATAAGTGCCGTTAGGAGAAACTCGCTTACTTGTAATCCTTAGCTATGCTAAATGCCAGCACAAAAAATAAAAAGAATTTTCGACAGCTCTAAAATGTGAACATTTGGAGCAGGCCTATTCTAAAGTACACCCCTTATTTTTATTGTTCGAAAAATATTAGAATTTTTTTTTCATGATGTGAAGGGAAAAACATTAAAATAATTCAATGCACTTTCTAATCATGAAACTGGCAATTTTGAAAATATAATCTTGAAGAGGAGTAAAATTACTATGGTGCAAGTTTAATTCTGTCAGAACTGGTATGTTTTATGATCACATTAACAGGAGTACAGGATTCCCCTAGAAATGAAATTTTCAATTTCCCTAATTTTCCAGGTTTCAAAACATATGCCAATGTAGGAGTTGCTGTAATTAGAGATTATTTTAAGTAAACAGAATATAGAACGTACATTTTCGTAAGGAAACACCAAATTTAGATTAGTTTCTTTTTAAATTGATAATTTCATCAGGAATTTCTTGGGAATTTTTGATTTTTGTGTTCGCCAATAATCATCTATGCAAAATGTATTATTAAATTTTTGAAATCAATTTTCCCTGACTCTTCCAGGCCTTTTTAATTTCACCGACTTTTCTAGGTTTTCCAGGTCTGGGGGAATCCTGGAATATTCCTCATCGTATCTTACTGTGGATTTTCCGGATTTTCCCCCATTTTAAATTCACTGTAAAGAGTACTAGTATAATATTGAATTTCGATCAACACATATTGTAACATAAGCATTATGACCAATAGAGCGTAATGCAAACAACTCCCTATCCAAACCACGTGAAACTCGGAGGTTAGCCAACGGCATAACCCACGGCGCTCCATGAGGACAACTGAGTGGTGGCGCCACTTGTTCTAGTTTTTCTGCCTTTGGCCCATAGGCCTTACAGAAAAACAGTAGCAAAACGTTCTCGGTGGAAACACAGTGAAGCAGAAAACAAATTAAGCCGTGAATGCTGAGTCGAGCTATCTTTCTTCGCGCTTGATTGGCTGTTTGGAAAAGCGTGCGAAAACGATGGCCAGTCAGGCGAAAAGTGCGGCTTTATTTTCCAGATGGCGCCCCATTAGTCCACGAAAATGCTTACGGAAAAATGCTAATTTTCAGTGGCGTGGCAGCTAACGTGCCAATAAGAAACTATTTCTTCATTTTAATTCCTGGGGCAAACACCCACGACGTGTGAGCTAGCATGGATTGCTGGCTAATTTCAATGAGGGACTGTAAAAAAAAACAGAAAAATTGAATAGAAATCATTTCATCTTCGATCAATCCTTTACCTAAACACGAAAAATCTAGACTCTTACAAATTGAAAGGAAAATCACATTCGACTGCATTTTAGAACTGCACATCTCGTTTTAGGTGGGTTGGCTGCATTGTTTTATCAGCCACATTTCAAGTTTAATAGTTCATTATTTTATCATCATTTCTATGAAGAATAAAGACATCGTTGCTCGGTTTGCTTGAGTTTATTTCTTTTTCATTTTTTATCTGGGTTGATATTTCCAGCAATCCACAGGAAGCTGGCGGCACCATTTTGTTGTGACCAGATGCGTCAATTCACACCTAGTTAATGCCAGAGAGTCCATTTGCCAGAATCTAGAACATTCTTAAAGTAAATTCTTGAAGGAGTTGCGTTCTGGAATAATCCCAAGTTTCGTTTTCGCTGGTTAATTTTTTTTGCTTTGTTTTTGAAAGTTTGCCCACCGGCGACACTAAATTAAACAACCCGTTGTTTTTAGTGGTTTATATGCGCGCAACAGTGTGTACTTCTCGCTTGCGTCGTCATTCCCACTTTAAATAAATTTCGTTCTTTATTTACTTGAAATTTACCGACTTGCGTAGCTCACTCAACACAAAAATCGCAATTCTTAAAAAACAACTTTACATTGTACGCCACAAAATTGGCACAAATGAAAGAGCTGATTTTTAAATTCGCTGCACTACAATTTTGCACGAAAAATTATATCGACGCGTTTAATATCCTAAAATGCTAAAGAGAAATCATAAAATTTTTAAAAAAAAATCTCATGAAAAATATAAAAAACTCGAAGAACTATTTTAGTTTGTTAAATATTTCAGGTTCATGTATCTGATCCAGACATCCAAAACTGGCAAGCGTAATTGGGTAACAATAATATTGAGAGCACGAGAAAAATATAAAAAAACCTGAAGAACTACTTTAGTTTTATCATTTACTTTGTAGGAAACCTCATCTTGTTAAAAGTTTAGGTTCATGTATACACGAATCTTGTCCACACATCCAAAACTGGCAAGCGTAATTGGGTAAGTATCATATTGGGAGCACTCAGTTCTGTTGAAATTTCATATCTACACCTATGGCAACTATGCAAAACAACGTCTGAGTATTCTGTTGCTTTAATAAGTTGAAAATTACCGTTAAATCAAGTTTTCACCTTGAAAATGAGTCGTTCGCCATCTTACAACTTGGTTTTTAATGTTGTGAATTTCGTCGCTGATTTACCAAAAGATAGAGGCAGCAGGGAAATGAGCACTCTTAACCCGATAAGTACTATACGTGTAGCTAGCGATTATAAGTTACTAGGGCATAAACACGCTATATGCTTCAAAGTTTTTTGCACTAGTTTTTTTGCATAGTTAAGCTAAGTGATCATCGAGCCTCTAAAATTTCGATGAAAGCCAAGCGGTTTATTTTTCCATATAAACTGCTTCATTTTCAACGGGATCATTTGAACGCTTTAGGTTCACAGCGTGTACTCGCGCCTCGAATTAACATTTACATAACGCATTTTGTCTTAGTGCGGGACGCATCTGTTGACGGCACTCTCCCAGAAAAAAAAACCCGAAAAAAGCATGGACTGAAAAACTTAAGCCCCTCGCGTTTCCGTCGCCATCTACTTAGAGGATTAGCGCTGCAGGCTCCATTATCGTCTTAACTCGGTGGGCCCTCTATGAATTGTTGGAAGCGCAATTGAATGTGATGGCAACATCGTCTCCCTGCGTACAGCGAGCAGTCCCGTATATTCAGGTTCGCCTCACTTAATATAAACCTCATCGATCGTTTGGCAAAACAAAAATCTCTCAGCGTGCCTTAGCCATATTCTAGCCTGCGCAGCGCGAGTCTACGGCTGGCTGGAAAACCGCGGAAATTTGCGGAATCTCCGAAAACAGCCTTTCCGGTCACCCCGTCGGACGGGTCAAGAGACGAGCCCAACATCAGTTCGGAAAAAAGGCGCTGGGCACGCCCCCTTCCGTCCTCCAGCTTAATCTTTTTTTATTTCATTCGGATGCCATGCAGTTGAGAAGGAAGATTGAGATGCTGCGAAGATGAGGGGCATGGGCGTTTAGTGCGCATGCGCATAGAACCAGGGCGGGCCTTAATGCCTCGTGCCGCTCACTTTTAAGGGGATTTCGCTGGAGTTGAGGAGCTGAACTGGTGAAGGATAGTTGTGAAAAACGCGAGTGCCGCCGTTACGACCCAGACACCCTGGACGGAAAGGTCAACGCCACGAAGGTCAGTTTCTAGCCGAAATCTACATGTTTACCAGCTCCCCCGGGGGTCGTCCATAAAGCTCGCCGGGGCAGAGGGGCGATGAATGGGGGGG
>JAQGAF010005322.1:0-12272 GCA_034687865.1 Kryphioiulus occultus | reverse complement strand
GAGCACCGAGCCCAAATCTTCAATTTTTCAAATATGCAAATGAGGCAGTGGGGCACGCAGCCCGTGAGCGGAGGCACGTGTGCGGAGCGCGTGTTGGGACCGGTGGAGGGACTCGTTAGGACCCCCTTTGTGTCCGTTTTGTGCACCGAGCCAGAGAACCCGGGGCCCCTGATATGGGCTCGTCTCTCTTTGCCTTGATCCTGCCTGGTCGAAGCAAAGAAACACCACTCCTTAGCGAGGCAAGAAGAAAAGGTGGAAGAAAAGAAGGGAGAAAGGGAACGGATGAATGGAACGCGTGAATGGGAACGGAACAGGTAGGCCCCAGCCCCTTGCACGTGGAGAAATCAAGGCGCATTTTGCAGGTGGGATTTACGTGATCAAAGTGTTTATGCATTTGCATGTGCGGGGTGAGGTGGAAGTTGCGCACCCAAGATGGACGCCAAGGTTTCGTGCCCATCCTCAAAATATCCAGCTACCACTGCAGTCCATTCTAGTGACAAATCACAGCTACCACTGCAGTCCATTCTAGTGACAAATCACAGTTGCGCTCAAGTGGTTGCCAATAACATGCCACTAATTTGTTTTCAATAGAGCGTGTGAGCTCCACGTTAAACGTGGACGTGACGAACACGTGTGACGTCACGTGAAACATTGCAAATCAATGGCAGCTGATCTCGTGCCATAGAATAAATCTCCAAGTAAATGGCAATAAAGTTTTTGACGTGTACTACTTTTGATATCTTTTTTATTTTCATCGAAAATATACCTTTAAAAGAAATTTCTTTGCCATTTATTTGGAGCTATACATGTACCCAACATTTGGGGGTACCCTGCTACCAGAATTACTCAGTAAATTGTAATTCAATATTTTTGGTAAAATGCGGGAACGTGAACTTGCTCATTTTAATGTCGAAAACGCCGTTTTTGAACGTGAACTTGGACGAGAATAATGTCACGTGATCTGCTCTCATTCACAGGCAATGGTCAAAAAGATTTGCGTCACGTTCGTGTTTAACGTGATGCTCACACTCTCTATTATCAAATCTATAGCGTATTATGACGTCTTTTTAGGTCAATTTTTGGAAAGGACGTCAATTATATTGCTAATTTTAAAAATAGCACCTCGTCATTTTTCGGTCGTTTTCAAACGCAAGAATGAGCGTCGGTTTTCGAAGAATTTCCCATGCTAAAAATGACATTTGCAACGTCGTCGAAAGATGCTTTCATTGCAATGACACGTCACTTTGAACGAAAATGTGGCGTCACGTGATAGCAACATACAATGACGTAATTTTTTTTGTCATGTACGGTATAGCTTGCTGAAAATGACTTCATTAGGAACGACTTCTGCCGCCTGAAGCCTGAATGTGCTTCTCTGAAAGATGTCTTTTTATTGCAATGTTACCTCACTTTAAACGAAAATGTGAACCCAGTGATATGAACATATGATGACGTTAATTGCTTTGTCAGAAGAAATTAATGAAGGCAGAATCCACGTCCTCGTCGCATTCCTAGTAAGCAGTAATGAAGATGTTATGCAAATGATGTAACAAACCGCATCCTGACACGCTTGACCAACTGTCCTGGTGGCCAATATCGAATACGCCAGCAATGGACTGGTCGAGAAAACTCACACGCTTTCCAATGCGTTGAAACTGGTTTATTTTAACGGTTGGCAGGCAATTTGCCACCTTTATTCCATGCCCAGGTTTTACCCCTTCTACAGTTATACGAGTTAGTGCAGTATTGTCCAATACTATGGAACTTTTCAATTAATTTTGGGCGGAATATTCCCTTCCTGGCAAATAACCATGCAACAGGATCGTCAAGGGATCGTCTTTCAAGTTACTTTAGTAATAAACTCAGCAAATTTTCCCCATACAGTACGCTGTACTTTGTACTTGACTCGCCCTGTCTGTTTTCCACAACTATTGTGTCCTTGCTCTGTCGCATACAAGTGCTCTAGTGCTCTGTCGTAACAGACATTGAGAGACATTTGCTGACGAACAAGCTGAGAATGACACGAAAACCAAAATAAGGATATCTATCCGGGTTTTGAACCCGCATTTTCCGAATTCACATCACAAATCGTTCGTTGCCAACTCTTGTACTAAGACCTCAAGTAGGCTCAGTCCGTGTGCATTTGAGGGTGAAATATTATTAGAGGACCCCAAACAATACCGATGGTACCATGCTGAGCCAAACCTACGGGGTATGAACTGTTGAAGTGTTTAACGCATCAATGAGTGATATAAATAAACGTGTGCACTACCTTTCACTCACCCTGTGCGGGGCAAAAGCCTTCCGAAGAAAATTTCAAGAAATGAAAAGGAATTTTTCTTGACATTCTTGTCAGGTAATTTGAGCTAATTGCGATAAACTTTCGCTCGTCGAAGTTCTACTTGATGAAGCAGATTATCAAACACTGCACTATGATCACATTGGATGCCGTACTCGAATACAAATAGAGAAATGCACACGTGAATTGATACATCTACATTCGTTCTAGACCATTATCAAAGATATTTTCCTAACACTTAAGCACTAAACTATTGCTCCTTGGAATGATTGGATAAGACAGTTTTCAAAGAAACCACGCACCTGATGGAACCATTAATTTCTACATACTGTAGACCGCAAAAAGTAAAGCAGTTATCGTCATGTTAATTTCCTTTTCTACTACGATTTGTTAAAACACGAAAATGAACAAAAAATTGTCTTTCCACTGTTGACAGAAATATCATGAATTTTTTTTGAATATTTTTTTGGTTCACGATTTTCTTCGTCCCGATTTCAATTACACTTTCCAAGTATCGTTCTTTTTCGATCCTATCCATGGCAACCGGAGTTCGATTTAATGGGGAGCCTACACGAGCATTATTATACTGTCAGTTTCAACAAATACTGACCGTAATACTGATCGTGTAATGGGTGCAGTACTGATGGATTGATGTTTTTTTCTTATTACTGACTATTATCCGAATTTTGGGATAACTCGCTGTTGCAATAATGCCAGTAACACTGACCATCCGCATAACTGTATCCTGGAAATTGTAATTGAAATCGGAACTAAGTAAATCGCGAATAAAAAATTACTAGCTAATACAGATCGTATTTCTGTAGATCTGTTATTAAAGTACGAACTGCCGAATAACTTGTAAGTTAGTTTTTTATTGATGTTCGTGTTTCGAAAACGTAGTATAAAGGAAAATTTCACGCTGAAGAATCTAGCTATTCACCTGTCCTTCTCAGGCTTAAGAGCATGAGAAGACCTCAATGGGACCATGGGAACTTTCTCGAAGGTGATCTACTGGTTTAATTGCTTGCAGGGTGCATTGTGACGGCATCATCGACCAAAACCGATAATGGCGACCCTTTGTCCTATCTGGTTCGGTGCGGAAACCTGTCCTGGACGCGTTTTTTCCGCTCCCATTACCGGTCCCTACTCCCTCGTTTCCTGCCCCCACCCCCATCTGCTTTCCTTTTTCCAGCCCACAACAGGACAGGTACAGGGGGGGGGGAAGTGCAGCTTGAAAAGACAGGTAGCAAGCAGAATGTCCCCCCACTGCGGGTCCACTCCTCTTTCCTTTTTCCGCCGCTCCTTAAAGACCTCTCTCACCCTCTCACCCTCCGCTGCAAACCTGTGCGAAGAGACAGGTGGAAATCCATGGTTGGATGAGAGGAGAGGACACACGATCCGCTGCACGAGGATGAGGTGAGATCTTTAAAGTGGCGCACATGGGTGCATGTGTGTGTGTGTGTGACACTGCATGCTTTCCTTTCCTTCAAGGTTTTCAGCCCCTTTTTATCATTCATAAAAATCTACCTTTTTTCACCTCCCTCCTCGCGTTCAATTCATCACCACAACCAAGGTCTTACTCTCGAAAAAGGATGCGTGCTGCATGGAAATACGACTGGTTGGTGCTCGATCGAAGAGGTGACCATTGAGGAATGAGAGGAAAGCTTGTTCAACTGTTGCACAGTTTCCCCCCATTGCGTCATTTGCAAGGTTTGCACATAGTTGGGCTATGGAGTGTAGAAAGATTTACATTTAAGCTGCTTTAGAACTGTTGCCTTCTGGGATGCCAGAACCTTCAGGGCCAGGGCGAGTTGTTGTATCCCACATGTAAACGTGGTGTTAGACCTCAGAGACATGTGCAATGACTGATGCAGGTTTTCGCGAATCCAAGTTCTCAGGATTCAACTTTTGTCCTCCAGGTATCAGTTGAATAAGGTGGAAATGTGCGAACACGCTTTCAACGCACTATTCGCTGTACCGAAAGGCAACAGCTTTCCACTTTTGGTCGTTCGACAGCTTTCAAATCGCTCAAGTCGTTACATTTGAGGGTAAAAATTCCAAAATCGAACGCGCACGTATTCGAAGTTTGGAAAGAATCGTGTTCCATTCCACTTTTGAGTTCCATTTATTGCGAATTTCTTAAAAATAGCAAGTTCAGTTATAATTCTGCTCGTTGCTATATGTGGTGTTCAGGTTTTTTAAGACTCAGGCGGTATAGGAATTAGGTGGACCATCGAATTTTATAATGTTTAGTACAATTTAACTTCTCGAACATTGCGTCCTTTGTGTTACTAACTCAGCATACACAGTGAATACACTTCCAATTGGGTAATATACAGTACGTGTACTTTTATCGTGTAATTTGAAAAATGTGTAGTGCTCATGAAACGAAACAGATTGACGATACTGTCATTTAAAATGTCGTCGTTTTGAAATGTTGCTGAAAGCATTTCACCACTTCATTTTATGAGGCATTTTTTCGTAATAAAACTGAAAATCCGTTTATCTCCCTGCAGTGGATAAATGTGGAATGTGGTTTGGTCTTGAAACACTGACACAGACAAAGGCTATCTGAAAGCGTTCTCGATTTAGCATAGTTACCTCGTTTTGACAGAGACTGTAAATACGTATATATATACGGTTTTTTATGCCTCAGAATTCTAATGCTTGCATTCGGATGGCATTAAAGGAAATTGTTGATGTGCCAAGCAGGCAGGTGTATGTCTAATGCGTTTTCCACGCCACCATATTATGGCGTCCACGCAAGACAATTAGGCTTTTAGACGTTTTTTTTTTTCTTCTTCGTCTTCGGGCCCTCCATGCACGTAGACACGCGTTTGTTATTCTTACGTGAAGAAATTAAACTTCACCTATTTAATGAAGGAGAGAAGTTTTTGTTGTACGGCAGGTGGACGAGAAGTCAGTCATAAATTGTATCACACAAAATGCATGCTTTAATTGGGCACGCTCGTAATTACTTTCACCTGACTCTGCTCTCTGTAAATCTCTAGGTTAGCATCGGTCATCTGCGTTGCTTACCTTCGGCTCAAGCACAATGGTCAGTAGTCCACGCAAAACCGCATCGAAGAGTACCTTACAATGGCCCAGAGCAGAGAGCAGGTTGCCCTCAAACTCGCCTATGGGTGTTGGCACCATTGTTATGGTCAAAGAATGCTGTTGTCCAAGCAGAAATAGGCTTGACCAGGGAGTACTACCGATATTCAGTATAGTGTCGCCTATGGAGATTGAGAGAAATACTTCATTGTGAAGGCTTTATAGTTAATTATCGATGAAATAGCGTGCAGTTATTATAAGCTTATACTTATTTTCACGACTTATATAAGTATTGCAGTACATGTATATTGTTCTTACAAAGTATGAATTGCACCGTGTTCTGTTCAACAGAACACAAGTTAATTCTGTATAGTATAATCACACTTTGGTGTATGTTTATGGAGGTTTCTGGTTGAAGGACTGGTATGACTTTATATAACCTTTTCGAGACTTAAATGCATACATGTACATGTAGTTTGTACAGTATTTCCTAAAACATTCACATGTTCGTAAATACTCATGGATTAGATCTTCCTACCCCTGCGCGTTTGTCATAAAATGGATGTGCTATAACTTGCAAATACACCGACGATTGTGAAATACAGACTACGCTTTTATATTTTATTGATATTTAGTGGTCTGTTTTGAATGTGCATACATGGTAGAAATTCATTTAAAGTTCGATTCTGAGTACATGTACATAAATGCATTACTACGATTGAGAAGCTTTGTTGTTTTTGCATTTACTGTATACATGTATATAGCTTTTCTATAAGTCAAGACTGCCGTTAGTTCTGGTCAGTTGTGAATTTATTTAAATTTGAGAATTATCCTATAGACTTTTGGATCACCCTACCGTGTATGTACAGGTATATTCAATTACGTGAAATGTACTTTCGGAAAACCAAATTACCTTGAATAGTTAGTTTAGATTTTGAGATATACAGTATATTAGTTATGCGCGACAATGCTTTCAATTGGAGAATTTACACTATAATATACTGTTTGATTTCTTGAAAATTACATGCGCCTGCATATTTTTAATTTTCATTTGATTTATTTACACGTCAATCATTTAAAGATCGGTCGCTCTCATGATCGATCCACGATCAAAATCCTGGTTCTGCTTTTCAAAAAGTAAAAAACAAGACAAATGTGTATAGTGAAATTATAACGATTTATTCTTCATATAACAAATGTATATAATATATTTAAATAGGCAACTTTCATGGTGAAGCCGACGAGGTCGTACATAAGTTAACTACATTAAAAGCCTATTTCAATATAAATTTGATAAAACGTACGTACAAGACTGGGTTGTACTTTCCATACAACATACATAATGACTAAGTGATGGAAAAGGTGCAGCTCTTGGTAAAAGTGCGAGTAATAATAATAATCGATATTTTATATAATTATAAGTGGATTGATCATAATGGACAGTGACAATATCATATACTAAAATGGGGAAATGACAAGTTTTTCTAAGTCTAATTTGAGGTAAGGATTTTTAATCTCAGATATATGGCTGGACTCTTTAGAATAACAAATGACTAGAACTTCGTTATACTGTAAGCTATAACTTGTAATGACGTAGATTATTACTGATACAAGATACACGTATTAATATATTTTAAAAATAATTTCCAGAACATTTTCTCCCAAATCTCAAAATGACTATTTTAGTATCCAAAACAATGCTTCCCGAAAGCAGGAAAGCACAAGAACATAATTTAAGGCACACGCCATCCTTTGGAAATTGCAGCACTGGAGATTGTAGTTTGTTTTAGATTGGAATTTGGAACAAAGTAAGCATTTATAATCGTAAGACGAATAAGCACATCTACGTGCAAACTACTGACTATTCTTTCACATTATATATAAAAAGCAAGTAGTATTTAGCGCAAGTATTGAAAAATGTACAAAGTTGCATGTTATACAGGGTGGGTCGTCAGTCTCGTTCAACGTTAAGGCTGTGCTCTTAAAACGAGCGTCATATATTCGTTCGTAACATATTTGGTTTAATTTGAGTAAGATCTTGTTCACGTTGAATTTTCACATCTGATCCACACTGTACGTGATGTTATCTTATTTGCAGCAAAATGCAATCTCGGGGTAGCTAAAAACTGACGCAAGCGACACGGGTATGTTCTCAGCCATCGGCTCGCGTTACTTTAAAAACACCTCTTGTTTCCCTCAGTTTTTTTGGTTGTTTGTTTTTTTTGGTATTGTTAAATGCCGCTTCCTGCAAGGCCGGCCCAGCGAGGCGATTTCATCGCATGAATGACCACTGTCCAGCCATGCATTTTGAACTTAGTCTTTCGTGATGAGTTTGGCTTTGATAACTGACTGTCCATTCAAGGTCCGAGCCTGTCTTGGCTTTGGGCGATGGCCGAGTTGGCCGAGCAGGCGCCACCGTCGCCGTGCTTGAGCAAGAGAGACATCCTGGAGAAGGTCTTTCCGCAGGCCTTGCACGAGTACTTCTTGACGTCCGAGTGGGTCTGTAAGTGCGCCCTCAAGTTGGAGCGGTCAGCGAAGGCCCTGTTGCAGTTGGGGCAGATGAAGGGCTTCTCCCCAGTGTGAGTGCGGATGTGACCTTGCAGCAGCCAGGGCCTGGAGAACCTCTTGGGGCACATAGGGCACAGGCAGGGCAGGCTGTGGCACCGGATGTGCATCTTGAGCGAGCCCAGCGACATGTACACCTTGTCGCAGTACTTGCAGCTGAAAGTCCGCTTGTTGGTGGTGGAGCAGTGGAACTGTTGGTGTTTGGAAAGTCCGCTGTAGGTCGAGTAACTCTTGTTGCAGTTGGGACACTGGTAGCGAGGCCCGCCCTCTGGCGTGCGACGCCGGGAAACAGCGGTGGTCAAGGGTTTGGGAGATTCCTCGCTGATGACCAGCTGGTCGTCATAGTCCTTGTCCTCGCTCTGGACACTGCCGTTGCTGTCGCAGCGTTCGGATTCTGTCCAGTAGCTGGAAGTGACAGTCATGTTGACTGCGGAGTCCACGGTGGCGTTGCTGTCCGAGGACTCTGTGGGGTCATCTCGCACCCGAAAGTTCAACTTGTCGCCCTGGGGTGCCTTGGACGCTGGAGCGCCATCTCGTGGTGGCGTGTAGGGAGACAGTGGACATGGGCAGGATGGTGATGGGGGTTCCGAGCGCGACGGGTACAGGGTGCCCTTGGGCATGGTGTACCCCTGCTGGGGGTGCAGGGCACGGTGCGACGAAGGCGACACGGAGGATGATGGCGGCAGGAAGTGGTGCGGATATGCGGCTTCAGAGTAGGGGTTGGAAGGGTACGGGTAAGGGAAGTTGAAGGGAAGGTAGGGAGCCAGGAAAGGCTTCATCCAAGGGAGGGCGCTGGCAGCCGTTGAAGCGTTCAGGTTCAGGGGCTCCAGGACTGACGAACGGCCGTAGAGGTCACTCAGAGCGGCTGATGGACGACCGGCGAAGACCGGGGCTGTCGCAGGCACCAGAGGAGGATTCGGGCTGGAAGATGGAGAAGGCATTTGACTCGATGTTGTTGAACTGCAACCGCTTTCGCTGCAGCTGTCGTAGCTTCGCTCCTTCTTTTCGGCAATATCTGAATGGAAAAATAGACATTTGTTAGGCAAGGGCTTGGACATGTGAGCAACAAGGTGCTGGGCACATTGCTTGTGTCAGCTTTGGCGATTTTGAGGCTTGAACTGCTAGCTCAGTTTGTTGGTGCATGGCTATTCAGCAGATCATCGAGGTGTTATGTTCCACCATTTAAAACAAAGGAGATAGCAAACGATGATGCTTTTATGGAAACTTGAAATTTTGTGTTCATGGGAAGGTTATGCTACAGAATTTTGAAAAAGAAAATCGGCAAACGATGATGCGTATTTGCAGCTTTAAAATTTGAGCTCATGTTCCAGAATTTTGAAATACAAAGTAAAAAAGGCAATCGGCAAACTATATACATGTATGATGCTTTTTTTAGAAACTTGAATATTTGACTTCATGTTCCAGAATTTTTAAAAACAAAGTAAAAGGCATATACGCTTTTTTTGCAACTTGAAAATTTCAGTTCATGTTCCAGAATTTTGAATAACAAAGTAAAAAAAAGCAATCAGCAAACTTGGCCGGTCTATTTTTTTACTCCTAAATACGAGTTCAAAGTTCGGTTTTCTCGAAATCTCAGAATTGGCGACTGCGACCAAATGTTTGTCGTCCCCACCCGACCACGATAAGATAACTCACCGAGTTCCAAGTGCGATGAGGTGAGGCCGAGGTGCCATTTCCTCTTTTTAACGTCCGAGGACGACGACGACGATAATCCATGATTTCGCTTCTTTTTGATGAGAAAAGCACGCGGCATGTTTGCGAGGTTGCGAAGTTTTCTACCGAGGTTCTTAAATGTGCGCTTGCCTGCCCTTTAGCTGTAGAGGCAAGAGGAGGAGGCAGAGGTAGGCGATGTGAACCGTGTGAGGTGCTCGTTCAGACTGAGGTTCCCTGGCCCTTGGGTCGCCTTCAAATCCTCTCGGTTGGCACCCGGCCGATCCCTCGACCCACCCCCCGGGCCATTGTGATTGCTGGTAACGGCCGCCGAGCCTGAGCCAGCCGCCGACGGTCAGGTGCAAGCCCCCCGTCCACCAATCAGCGGAGGCCCAAGGGACAGGTGCAAACGGCTCAAGCTTTACGCTTAAGAGCGAGCAATTGAAAGCTAGGCAGCACGTGTGATACCCGCCACCCCCTCGCCCGACCCCCTGGCCAACCGCCCCCTAATCACTACCAGCAGCACTACCACCATGCACCGTTTGGCCCATGCTTTTCCACGGCATTGTTATGCAGCAACAGCACTCCCTGCATGGGTACCCTCTCGGCATTATGGGGGATTGAGGTTCGGTTTTCATTGACACTCTTGGTCACCCCCACCCCCCGCAGACCCCCATTCCCACACACTCGTCGATTCGGGCCTTTCAATGGTCCCCGAACTGTCGAAGCCCGGTACGTAACATATGCCCCCCGATCGTAGCGCCCTCTGCCTCGAGACAATGGCCAACGGCCGCCATTTGCAATCTCCAGGCTTTTGTGCCAGGCCCATTGTAGGCGATTTTTAAAAAAGATTGAGTTATTTTAGGGCCTTTCAATGCTGGACTACGCCCTGGGCCCGCAGACCGTTAATACGCTATTTATAGGATTAGCAGCGGAAATACACTTTTGGGCGCCAGGTGGCGTTTTAAACCTTGAGGACATGCGGTCATGTGACGCGTTGTTCGATAATGATTGTTGGGTGTAGCAATAGAGTGGACTGATGGGTGCATCGACGATTGACCATTTGGCTATTGAGCTATAACAAAACAAGCTATTCCTCCTAATGTTCTAAAGAATTTCTCCACATGCACCAAGACATGTACTGTACAGAAAGCTCACCATTGATTTTCCAATGGCTTGATGAACCTTAATTTCATTAAAATCAATGTTAAACCATTAAGTCAATGTTAAATTCAGACTACGTTTACATGCAAACTTTAAGTTACATTAACCTTAGTAAGTCATGAATGTAAGCCTGTTTTACCTGTAGGTAAACCTGATTTAAACTGATGGACCTGATTTAGAATGGACTGATGGGTGAATCGACGATTGACTATTTGGCCATTGAGCTATAAAAAAACAAGCCATTCTTCCTAATGTTCTGAAAAATTTCTCCACATGTAATATCCATTAAGCTCACCTTTGATTTTCCAATGGTTTTATGAACCTTTCATTAAAATCGATGTTAAACCATTCAGTCAATGTTAAATGCATACTTTCAGTTAAATTAATCTTAGTAAGTCATTAATGTAAACCTGATTTAAACTTGTTTACATACATGCCTTCCTTAGATTAACGTAACTTGGTCTGCATGTAAACGTAGTATGTTCGATCCTGTTTGGTTTAATCCGCTTAAGTTCCTTCCTAACTTAATTAAAGTCCACAAACGTTATTTGACCATATAAATCCAGCTAATGGATTTTATATAACAAGTGATTAATCTTTCGCAGAACACTGAAAAACCACCCATAAGATTTGCACGTCCAGTGCATGTCATCAGCTTTTGCCATATCGTAAATTTAAATGCTCGCCAAATCCCTCTGATTTGGAACCAGGTGAAAATGTCCCACAGAGAGGCAGAGGGAAGATTCCTGGACCCCCCTCTTTGTTCTTAAGTTTATGGATTTTACTCTAAATGGCCAAGATGCGTAAGCCTGTCAGCAGTTCTTTAAACGTTGTACTTTAAACGGATAAGCACCACGCAGCTTGCAATTTTTTTTTCGTATAAAAATTCAATACATTTTGGCCCTTTTGGCCTATAACTGTATGATACGCTCGTATATCATGTCAGTTTGAGCAATTTTTTAGAGTCTGAGGAATTTTTTTTAAATAAGTAAACTCAAGTAGTCTGTTTGATTTGATATTGTTCATGCAATGAAATGCACATTATAAAAGTAAATTTCCAAGTTAAAGATAGGCTTACAACTTATTTTATATTGAACTATTGGGTTGAATCTGGAACATCCGGGTAACAATTGAATCAAACTACTGTATATATCGATGGCTATAGCGGCAATAGCACGTATCATAATTTTTTAGAAAAATTGAATTTTTATATCATTCTGTTGAGGACTTACTACTGCGTGTCTTAACTTAATAGCTAGTAACATCTGAGCCTGAGATATTAACCTTTGTTTCGTTAAACTTAATGGTTAATAACATGTAACCACCTCATGTTGACACTGTAATAACACGTTGTGTGTAAAAGTATGTATCAAACATCTTTAGCCGCATTCAATTCAATTCAACTCAGTACCCTACTATCAGTAACTGAATACCATGTGGTAAGGGGTGTAATCCATCAACCCAATTTAATCGGCAATTACCGCCGCATTAGGGTGGATACAACCACCATCATTGTAAA
>JAQGAF010005321.1:0-12272 GCA_034687865.1 Kryphioiulus occultus | reverse complement strand
CCGTGAACGCGCACGTGGATAATGTCACGTGATTTGCTCCCATTCATCAGCAATGCTAAAAAAACTTGCGTCACGTCCACGTTTTACGTGTAGCGCAAACTCTCTAATGAATGCTGCAAACTTTTGGCTAAAACCTATCACTTGAGATCTAGATTTTTTTTTAATTCGCCTATGGCGTTTCCTTTATTAGGAAATATTTCTTGAAAAGAATTGTAGTTTTCGTAAATTTTCGCCTATGGCATTTTTCTGAGCTCAAAAATTTGGGTTTCAATTCGAAAAATAATTATTTTACTCTCTAATTCGATCCCCAAGATGTCATCGATTGCAAGACGCGTCATAATTTTAGTACAAACAGCAGAGAAAAACCACCAAGGAATTTATAGTTGATATTTTGCGAAAATGCGAGGGTGGATCAAGAAGTCTTTTTAGTTATTTTATAATTATTGGAACGTTGTATAAAAGACTGAAATACACAAAATGTCACTTGAACAGCTCTCAGTATGCACATGAAATTCATCAGAAAAATGTTCACGGGTATATAGACAAGTTCATGTCGTGTCGAAGACATTTTTCATCATAGTAAAATCAATACAAAAAAGCTCATGATGATCGCACATCCATTTATGAACCACTGCCGTCAGCTCCATATTAGTCAGAAATGCAAACATTGTTGAATTTTTTGTAAACCTTTTTGGCAGACATGAATTTGTTGCCATACACTGGCAACATTTTTTGAAGAATTAAATCTACATTAATGAATGTAGCTCACAAAAACGTATACCCGATCGAGTGTAATTCTCAAGGTGTGTTATTTTTTTCTAAACACAGGTCATTTTGTTTTGCACAAACTTTAGAACGCCATCAAGGACGCCAATGGCAAGAAATGATCATTATGGGATAGAAGTTGGTTAACATTTTGCATGTTAAAGTTTTTTATACGACACTACGATAATTAATTATAAAATAAATAACAAGACCTTTTGATTCACCATCGTACAAATGGTATACTGCCGCAGCTATGAGAAAGTGAGCTTCACCTAAAGGCGCGTAGGCTAGCAGTGATTGCCTGCTGTTCGGGCAGATATAAAGAATTTAAATTGTTATGTAAGGTTAGGATGGGCATTTGTACAAAAAAGTTATAAAACTTTGTATGTACAATGTATCATTAAGCTACAAATGGGTGTTATCTTCTTCAAAGTTATCACCTTGGTAAGCTACTGCAAGGTTCATAGCAAAATTTGCAACTCATTTTCTCTGACTTTCCCTGATTTTCCCTGATTTTCCCTCGAGTTTATGTATCTAATGTTTTTATTTTTTTTCACATGTACACATGTCCATGTACATGTATATCTGATTTGTTTCATAATTTTAATCTAATATTTTTTAAAAAAAATTCGCATTTTCATTCGCTGAGACACCGCGTATATTTTAGAATTGAAAACGCCGTAGGCATTTTTTTTACAAAAGCTAGACCACCAAAAAAATTATATGGGTGTTAATATTAACATGAGAACAATGCCTACAAATTAACACTTCAGAGAACGCCGTAGGAGAAATTTGTAAAAACATTGTGCCCTAATGCAATTTTGAAGACATTTATAGACATATTAATATTCAAGGGAATACTGTAGCCCTTTTTTGGTTAAAAAAACTAGACCAAAAATATTAAATTTAATATACAGGAAATTGCCACGGCAATTTTCAGTGAAATATAGGAACACTTGACAAACTAAGCTTATTTCCTTGACCAACCCAAGAAAGTGTTTCTCAATTTAAACATATAATGCGTGTATTTCTGCGATGGATTTTAGCTCGTTTCTTTTGAAAATTTTCCCTGACTTTCCCTGACTTTTTGGGCAAAATGTCCACATTTCCCTGATTTCCCTGACTCTGTCTAACGGTATGAACCATGTACTGTACTTACTACTGTACAAGGTGCTCTCACTTTTCATAACCATTCTAGAACTTTTGGAGTGGAAACACCGTTGGTCGGTTACACTTTCTGAATGTTGTCCACAGTGCGGCGGTCAGTGCCCAAATGGGGACCTATCAAATGGATTTTCAATTTAGGGGAGAGAAAAAGTCACGTGGACTAAGATATGGCGAGTGGGGGCTGTGGAACAACTGAAATATTAGGGGGTGACAATCCTTAAAAATAATTGTAATAGAAATATTGACTAATTGGTGTGCACATCCGCACAGGACTATACTAACACCGGTTTTGGTAGTCACATGCACATACGCACACCAATTAGTCAATTACAATTATAAGTACAATTACAATTATTTTTAGGATTGTCACCCCCTAATCTTTTTCGTACTCACATCAAACTCAATATCAGTGTAGGAAATCTGCCTTCATGAGATTTCAAACTCTTGTAAAAGCATTTTCGTCCATTTTGGACGTGGGTTTCATCAGCCAGAGAACACTAGAAATGCTCATTTTACCTTTTTGAAACCATAGATGAATTTTCTCAGTGCTTCATACAAAACATTATTGCTAAACGTAAATTGAAATTTTCAATGGCCAAGTACATGACACACTGTAACAATAGGTTCTACATGTACGTCACTTCGCCGCAACCAAATGCTCCATAAAGCTATTCATATCGCTACTTTCGCAGAGCTCAAAGTGCTGATATACCTATTCATAGCCGGCTACTCTTAAACGATGAGAATTCATATTCGCGGCAAGTCAACGAAAATAAAAGTTAATAGTCAGTGTTCACCTAACCTATATAACCCAACCTAACCTACCCTACTCTTATTTTCGTAAGCTTGTCGTGACTGTTTCTACGTCACTTCGCCGCGACTATGTATTCTCATCGTTTATGAGTAGCCTGTATAGATACCTATTGATTTGACAGGGAGTTGCAATTGACAATGGAGGTCCATAAGATGTTTACCTATCTACCCTTTACAGGAGGAAGTGGGGGTGTTAGTTCTTTCACATCACAAGCTGTCTCATTACTTTTATGCCACACCACATATTTACTTCAAAAATGTCAAGATATCAACTTCCCACATGTAAAGAAATGCATTTTAAAGTGCATTACGAATTGCAAAATACACTTATATTGCAAATGTGTTGGTCGTTTTTAATGCAACACAAAACACATTGGGTAATGTAAAAAAAATATAGCGAGGTTTTTGACATTTTACGATGAATGGAAAAATAAATTGTAAAATGCATTGTTCAATGCAAACGAACTACATTTCCGTCTGCATTACACAATACATTCTCCAACACAATTTTATTAACTGACGTGTTTTCAAATATATTTGACAATACAGTTTGAAACTAAATTTGTTTCAATTTACAGACATTTTAAAAAGTATTTTCCAATGCATGTCTTATAATGCATTTCGAAATGCATTACCATGTGGGTTGCAGCTCTATTGTTTTGTTTTTTTCTGGATACACAATTACTTTTCATTGCAAAGGGGTGTCACAATGCCATTATCTATATGAATCTATATGAAAATGGGGTTCGAATGAGGTCGTAGGTGAACGCAAAGTGTGGGCGCAGCTGGGCACGTGCGCACCTTGAAATCTGGGGGCCCCAGGCCTGCCTTGCCCCCTCCCTAATTATTGCTGGACAAGTCACTAGATACACTGAAATGTAGAATTAGACTGATATCCATTAAAATAGACAATTTTTCCAGTGTTTCTTTAAAAGAATTTGGCCTTCGGCGATCTCTGACGATTACACTACAAAAACATTTTGTTTCACAAATTTGTGCCAAAATCCAACAACTAAAAATGTTTACAAATTTTCTCAACTTAAATTCGTTTATTGTGATGTAGTTTTCCTACAAATTTCTCCTTTGGCGCTCCTTAACATTTGTGCTCTAGTTTTCAAAAATATTTCACCTATGGCGTTATTGGTGATTTCGTTTTTCAAACATGCATTGGTGATCCTACAAAATTTCTTTCATAATTACCATTTATCAAAAACTTAGGAAGACAACTATATCAAAAATTCATTCTTTGTCGTACAGTTTATAAAATAAAATTATCTTCATTGTTCCCTTAATTGTTACCCACATGTAATGCATTTAGAAATGCATTTAGTTTTAAACTGTATTAACAAATATGTTTGCAAATGCATTTTAAAACGTGACTTTAAACAGTTTGTAATGCAAGCATAGTTCGTACGCATTGAAGAATATGTTGGGTAATACAGTGTAATGTATTCTGTTTGCATTGTTAAATGCATTTTACAATTACAAATATTACATAATTTCAAGGGTTAAAAAATCCCAATTCTCAATTTAAAACCATCTAAAATATTCAATAAATAAATTAGAACTGGCAATGAAATAAAGCTTAAAATTAAAAAAAACACATTCATTTCATTCAATTCACTGCAGCATACAACTTTTGTAACTATACATGAATGAAATCGTGAAATACACAAGTCAAGTAATGAATTTTTCTTTACATCACCAATTGTATTTCATGTCGCAATAAAACGACCAATGCATCTGCAGTATACAGTGTGCAGGGTGTACTGTTTAGTCAGTGCCCAACGAAAGAAAATGATATTTAATACGGTAAGAGATACTGTACAATGATAGTTCTTGAAGTTAACTTTTAGAGTCGACCAAGGAATATCCGGAAACCAGATTTGCCGTGACGTTGAATGTCCCGTTCAAGGTCACCCATGTGTCATGATAGTCACTCGATGTGACTCGTTCAGAAAATTTTGAAACCAACTGCATAGCTCTACAATATTCTAATTCACAGTAGGATCCTATCTGCGGCGGTTCAATTCATTCAATCAACTCAGTACCCTACAGTCAGTAATGTAATACCATGTGGTAGGGGGCGTAGTCCATCAACCCAAATTAAGAATCGGTGGGTACCACCAAGACATCATTGTCAAATTGAATTTCTTGAAGCTTAAGGCTATCCTTTGGAAGATAATTCCAACGTCGAATGTCATGCATAAAGTAAGACCAATAGTAAAAATTCGCATGGGCATGCAATTCCATGAGCGGATTGGCATGACAAGTTCTACCACCTCGGTGGTTTCGTTTAAAAATCCCCTTCACCAAATTAGCATTTTGGGGTAAAGTCAAAAGATCAAATACATTTTTAAAGTTGCTAGCAGATACACGTAGGCTAACAACAGTTATCAAATACGCCTGATTGGGTGCAGAAATATCTATCATAGGTTTCAGAGGGATACCTTATACAGTGTACAACATTTTGGGAACCTATTGGAAACCTATTCGAAATACATTGGATATAAAGTTAACCTTTCAACAACCAATACTGAAACCTTTAAAGAAACCGTCATGGGTTTCTTTTACAAGGTTGTAAATTTTGTGTACCAATAATACACCATAAAAACTCCTTGATGCCTACTTGATTCCAGAAATGAACTCACATTATACTTAAAGTTTTTCGAAGGGAATTCTCTAAAAAGCTTAAGAAATATTAAGAATAACGTGAAACGTGAAATTAAAAAAGTAGAAAACATCCACAAACAATCCACCTTCTGAGGGCCGCCATCTGCTCTGGGCGTTGAAAACACATATCACTTAGGCTCTGCGTTGCTAAGCTAATGATTACAGGTTGTAATTTCGATTTCTGGAGGATACTCAAAGTGATATGATCTTCTGAACCTATAGTCGCGTCACTATATAATCTCCGCGTATATATAGAAGCTGGGCACAGGCTAATGCAATCTTTTGATGAAGGTCCAAAATATTCAAATATATCCAGGACCTTTCTTATCCAAGGATGGTGGGTTGGGGGTGTTGTAATGCATACATTCACTGGTCCCATTTTATGTAGATGTATGCTATTCGACTTTGGGCATTCGACATGGCATGTCTTTGCTGACAGCATGTAGGATACTCTGTTGTATTGCATTGAATTGCTAAATCGATTATTTTTTATATTTAAAGAGGAATGATATCCTTATAACCCACGCCACGGATATTGGATGGAGTCCGTATTTTCCAATGCTTGGAGGGGTTGTCACAGAAATTGGAGGACTGGTCTCGCATGGTTGGTATAGACCAAAATCTTATTTATCATTGTTTTTTAAAGAAGAGTTTTTTTTAAAATTCATCATGAGTCGTGAAGATTAACTCCTTCTCTCTTTCGTCACTGATACTAGCAAATCATAGTTGTATTTTTGGTATAGTTTGTATAACGAGTGTTTAACGTGCATTTGGCATTTGCAATAACCAAATTACATGTAATAGAAAGCATTACAATATAAATCAAAATTTCGTTCACGCAAATCCAAAAACCTTTACAAATGCTTTGCCCCAATTCATAGATTAATTTAAGAAAATAATATTAAATCCAAAATTTTTACATCAAACTATATATAGTTTCTTTGCTAATTGTAGAAAATTCACGTACAGTTCTCACATTTGTTTTATGGACATAAAGATATCGACGTTACTCAAAATTTCCGTGGGCTTAAGTGTTTCTTGATTTATTCAACTATATATGGTGATCTATTTTTTACACTTTTAGGAGCAGTTGTAGCTCGAGAATATGGCTTGCCTTGCATCATCTCTGCTGAAAATGCAACAAATATCTTTGTGTCAGGTAAGCTGAAGGTCAAATTTGCTGTACATATAGGTACAGTATTTCACAAGTGCTAAGATATGATAAAGAATATCTAACAATTAGTCCTGTGAGGCGATTTTTTGCCGTCATACTGTACTGTCTTACAAGTCTCCTTGTTTTTAAAGATTCCGTGATGCTTTTTATTTTATTTTATTTAACATGACTATGGGGCGAAGTTTTCTCTAATTGTACTGTTAAAATACTGTATGTACAGTATATAACGGTAAATTCTGAGAGTTGAAAAAATTGGATGTTTGAAAATCGTTCTGATTGCCTATATTGGAAAGCAATTATGAACCTGCAATGTTTTGGGAAACGTAACCGAACTTTGGGCGAAAAAATGTGGAATGTTTTGAGTTATTTTTATGAAGTTTTGGCGTTGTGTCTAACAGTCCTACAGTAAATGTTACCTTCTTCCCAGTATATAACATACACTACTGTATATATAACAAGAAAAATGTTACATCATACCGGTATGTGTTAATTCATTCAAGATGGTTACAACGTTCATTATCATACATGTATGTGTTATTTCGCTTTACAGGTGACGAAATAGTACTAGACGCCACTAAAGGTATAGTAACCAAGTTATCCAGTGACTTGCAGAAAAAGGCGAGCTTGTAAATCTGTAAAATAGTTGATGTGTCTTATACTGTACAATGATTAATATTGCTGCTGTGACGACATTGGCGACATTTTGGTTAATTCCTTATCTGTATAAACGATAAATAGAAGCCTCTGAAAGTGTTTGCTGCATTCCTTTATAAATGTACAGATACGTCATTTTGCGACAGGTAGGTTAAACAAGTCAACCGTGTATGAAAAAGCCTTTATTGTTGCGGGCAAAAAGCACAGGTGGAATGTCGCTGTAGTTAGAAGTTGTCTTATGTTTACGTTCAGAATGCTTCTTACATGCAATCAGCTTGCATTTAATTACTTATCAAAGATTTCGGCAGCATTAAAACTGTATACATGTACATCGGTTTAGTATCTAATTGTCTTTTAAAAATACAGATAAGGTGGTTTCCCGCGAAAAGTTCAAAATTTGTTTTTCTCGTTCTCAATTGGAGACTCCCTCGTACTCCATATACTTATCTCTGGACGGATTCTAAATAGTGCTGCTGTTGCTTGACATTCAGTTTTCTTGATACACTGTCCATACATACAGTGATCGAGGTGAGTTCCAAGCACAAATACGTACGTTTGTCGCCATGTTGAATGAGTCATTTGACGTCTAAAATACTGGGTCTTGCAGCTGTCAAACCCTTATTTGGAAATTGAGACATTACTGTAGAGGAGCTGGTGAAGACTGACGGTTTTGAGAGGTTTTAAAAGACCCATTAGAAGTTAAGATGTTCCTCCAAATTAAGGATTTTTAAATGAATGGTTAAATTGTTAGACCCCATATTTTAGATGGCAAATGGCTCATTCTATCTTATGGCCAAAAAACTTAGTGGTTTTCATTCGCGTATTTTAACCATTTAATCATGTCTGGAGTAGTGCTTGAATTCAAAGTCAATTTCGTTCTTCTGAAATACCCAAATTACACCCACTCTTTAGGCGGGGAGTATAATTCCAAAATATGTTTCTTGCATTAAACGTTTTTATGTATGCAAATAGTTATACATGCAGCAAGCTAGTAAAACAATTAAAATAAGCAAATGATGGTTCTTACAACTGTATTGCCGACCGTTTCAATATTTAGTGGGACCTCAAATGCGAAATTGCACAATTAGTTTATTTTTGTTGCCTTATTTGTATTTTTGATAGACGCATTTTGAATGAGCCGTGTTTGAATTTGGCGCTAATTGTCCTGTGGTGGTACATGGTAAGTAGCGACACCAAGCGATATTTATTTCCCATGAACATGAAGCTTTCGCAATGAACGACTTCTCACGCCATCTTGTGAGCGGAAGCCGCATTTCCAGTAGTTGTCGTTCAAAACTCGGTAAAACTTCTACGAACTTTTGAGGTGTTATAGTTCGCTGCAGAAATTTCAGTTTTCTCTTCAATTTAACCACCGATTATCACGAAGTCAGCTGTCGTAGCTAATTGACACTGTGCCGGACAAACAGCAAGTAAATTAACATCCTGAGTGCCACGAATTCGACGAAGGTGGGAATTTAAAAAAATTGCTGACATTGAACGCCTAGTCGTTTTGAGGTAGGCCTAAGCCTCGTTTTTTGTAAGCTTGTTTCTTTTGTAGTCTTATTTATGCGATTATCGTCAATCAAGATATTGATTTATTGTAATCGCTAACACGGCATGAGTATTTGTATTCAGCTTTGATTGCGCATGCGTTATGGAATGTTGACACTATCCGATCGACGATTGTGTTGATATTTTCGTGTGTCTTGCCGTCCACAAAAATTGATAACCAAACCTTGCGTGCTTGGAAATTTGACCTTCAATGTGCCCAATTTTAAAGCTGGACGTCAGAGATATTCGTGTCTCTGGAGTGCTTGCAGACATAAACTTAACAGGTTAATTGTTTTCCGCAAAGAACTGGATTGCAGAAATGAGTGATTCACCTAACCACTCAACTTACTGAGTAGGTCGGCTTCCCACCCTTGTTGTGACGCGGGCCACATTACATTTTTAATATATTGTATAATAAGCAAGGCTGATATTCCTGTTGGATTTATCGACACAGTATTATTATCGAAACAGTATTTGATTTTTAAAGGCATGGTCCTGTCCCAAAATTATGGAGCCATCCGTGATTATGCGAACAATAAACAAATGATCTGCAAATCAGTTAGCATTTACAAGGCTATTTATCTGAGAAATTAACAAGCAAGTTACTTTAATAAATAACCAGCAGATGCATTAGTTAACGATTGTATTCACTCTTTTTGATAATGTGTAGATGAACGACACTCAAAGGAGTTTGAGAAAGAAAGAATAACAGAATTCTACAAAGCCAGCCATTCATTTAGGTCCATTGGTAAAGCCTTAAACTGCCTTTATCATTTCCTTGCACCATTGATCAATTCCCATGGTGATTAGGCAACGGCAAAAAAATCAAGTGGTTTACCAAAAGCACTAACAAATCGTCAAAAAATGACTTGTTCCATGAAAAATTGCAATTACACGCAATGATTGACAGATGTTTGTGATTCAAACATCAAAATCAACTGTTTATAGACTTACCCACTCATGTGACCATTTGACATACAGAAAAGTGGATGCACACACACCCCTTAACAAGCATCATAAGGAACAGAGGATTTAACTTCCAAGATATCCCATGAACTGGGATGAAAAGTTTGTAAACAAATGGTATGAAGTGATGAGAAGTTAAATTTGGATGGTTCAGATGGCTGAAAACATTATTGGCATGGAATTCGAAAGGTGGATGTGATCTCAATAAGCAATAAGGTGGAGGTTGGGGTAGCAAGACAAATGAAGTTTTCATAGCTAGTTGAATGAATGCAAGTGTAATGTACAAGTGTTAATGAACACTTTAAGCCATTTAATGAGATGCTAGGAGGCAGAAGATTGCAGTTCCATTGCAGCAGCGTTATGTCCCAAATACATTATTGCAATTTGTTTTGCATGGAAACAAATTTCTGATGTTGCACTGCATATTCATATTATGCCAAACTTAGTTGTTAAGGTTACTTCAAAAGAAGGCCGTTTTATTGGCAATTCAATAAGCAATTTGTACTTTTTTTGTGGAGGCTCTATCATTTTTGGACAAGCAAACAATTGCAATGTGTGAATAATTTTTGTTTGCATTTATTTTGTGTCTTATTAAGCAAGTATATTATGTCAAATGAGCTAAGTAAGCTGATTTAATCTGAGCATTTTGTTAACATTCATTAGAAAAATTAAATAAAATATCTTAATAAAATTTGACTGGCTCTATCATTTTGGGACCCACTTTATTTGGATTAAGATTGGTCCTCTGTGCAAGCCTGTCACGTTTGTATGCAACTATGTCTTAAAACCACTCTAAAATTAACGTTATTTTGTGGCTGAGAGTTTGTTGTATTGGTCCTGAAATGGCATTTCCCTATAATGTTGATACAACTTTTGTGGCACTAATCTTAAATGGTCCAGCATAATAATATGTGTGGCCCTCATAAATCTTCTCAGGTTAACCAAGAGACCCAGTCCAAACCATGAGGATAGGCCCCAGACCATTATTCTTCCTACAGTATGGTGTTAATTAAACACTGAAGCAGTGGAAATGCATGTTATGTGGCTTTCGAATCAAGCTTAACTAACTGGCAATCTTATCACAGATTTTGGGAGTCGAGAATTCCTATTGAACTGTAATCACCAAAATTTTAAAGGCCTGACTTCCTAAGATTAGGGTACGAATGGCGGGATTATTCCTGATGACACGTTCCAAAATCTAGGGGAAAGTATTTTCATAAGAGTCGTGGCTGCCCAAGTGGCAAAAACATAACCAACATCTCACTGCTTGAGGAATTAACATCAAAGCACTATGCAGAAGCATGTGTGCATTGGAGACATCCATTCTGCCATGATGCCAAATTCACATCCAATGGATGTATCTAATCTAAGCCAATGAGCATTCGTGCTCCGCTCTCAATAGTGAAGATGACGATACTGTTTTGGTCGTGGTTTGTAGGATGATGTGTCAATCCGATTTGTCAACAATACACATGAGAGCTCCTTGCATAGAAATCTGCTCAAATGTGTAGGCCTGTTGCATCTGTAGGCCTAATGACTATACTACAGAAGTCTGTGCAAAGCATAGCTCCCTGTTGAACTCTCACTTCTGTGTTATACAATATGCATCATCAGGGTGTCTACCGGTCATGAAGATCATTGAAAGGTCATGAAATGAGATTCTGGTCATGGAAGTCATGGAAAAGTCATGAAATTTAATTAGTCATGAAGTTTACGTTACAGTCATGAAATAGTCATGAAATTTATATACAGTCATGAAATAGTCATTACATTTACATTAGGCTACAGTCATGAAACAGTCATGAAATTTACAACAGGGTCATGGAATTTGTGGTCTTTTTCATTGATTCACAACATTCTAATTTGGGTTTAAATTTTTCATTTGTCACCTATTTCTGCAAAAAAATTTGCCTGCGGTGTGTTTTTTGCCAATAATCATGTCGCCACAGTGGTAGATAATGTTTCTGGAAATCGCCATTTTGTGATGACATGCATCTTGAACGACCCCGCAATACCAAATCCAGTAGACACCCTGAGCATCTGCATTCAAGATTGAGGTACAGTGTACCCAAACAATACGCTCAGGCTTAGTGCCTTGCACATGTGCTAAAAAGGTGGCTAAGCACATTGATTTGGTAAACACATCCAACATCACGCTCAATGACCTTCACATCCTGTTCCTGAAGATAATGCAGTTGGTGGTAGCACAGATCGATGCGCTGGATGAATACAGCCCTGATGAGACTGGGACTAACAGGATATTCCGACAGACAAGATCTTCCCGAGTCAGAAGAACTCTTAGCATGCGTTGAATACCTCCATGTACATTATTATTTACTTTTCTATTGATGGAAATGCTGCTGTTGTCTGCTTCGAGCTGCTCCAGGCATTTACAGTGGCTCCAAAAAGTATTGGCAATAGCTATTTTATAGCAATAACGCTGAAAACAACTGAAGTATTTAAAAACCAAGATATACATATTGTACATAACGCTTTAATTAACCACCCC
>JAQGAF010005320.1:0-12273 GCA_034687865.1 Kryphioiulus occultus | reverse complement strand
TTGGGTTGATGGATTACACCCCCCTACCACACGGTATTCAGTTACTGATAGTAGGGTACTGAGTTGAATTGAATTGATTACAGTGGAACTTCATTGATTTCAGTGGAAGTTCAAGCAGTTCAGTACTGAGACTTCAATGCCTTCAGTGTGACTTCAACGGCTTCAATGGAACTTCAAACCGCCCTTTAGTGGGACTTCATTAACTTCATTGACTTCAATTCAATTCAACTCAGTACCCTGCAGCAGTCAGCAAAGATATGCAGTATGGCAGGGGGTGTAATCCTTCAACCCAATCTTATTCGACTACTTCAATAACTTCATTACCTTCGGTGGGACCTCAATGCCCTTCAATGCCCTCAGTGGGACTTCAAAGCCCTCAGTGGGACTTCAACGCCCTCAGTGGGACTGCAATGCCTTCAGGGGGACCTCAATGCCTCCAGTGAGACTTAAAACGACTTTTGTTGGGATTTCAACTACATGTACATGTACATGTAACTGGTGCATCTGACTTCAGAAGTTGCCACCCCCTCGGTCCAAATAGACAAATTGCGAAAACCAATATTGAATTTATTCTTATTGTTAAAAACTGCACGTGTATAATGCAATATTTGATAAGACTGCCGTAGGCACATGTTGTTGATTTGTTTGTAACGCTGGGCGTCAAGGACGTTCGATGTTCAAGTCGGAAAGGTTGTCCCACAGCCGCTACGTGCCAAATAATTGCAAAACTGATGAAAGTGTTGCGAAAAAAGGCACGTCTTTGGTTGCAGAGCTGATTAAATAACAAAGCTCACACCTGCAAAACAACGATTAGGTCTCGCCCAAGGTTGAATTCCTGGTTCAGCCATTCATCCGTGTTGGCAGACAGCATGGTACCAAACACGCTAATCTTATCACGTTTTCAGAATATCGACTAGCATAAATATTAACTACACGTATATTCATACCAAATCCGTTCGATGCCATGGTAATGACCCCTGGTTGAACCCCTCTGAACGACAAGTTCGACAACATGGCCTCAAACATGTTTCCTGGGTAGAAATGTGGAAACATTTTAAGACTGCTTCCAGAAACCATGCTTTCATTAAATCACTGAAATCTTAATCGTAACAACAGCATCTTCAAACCCAAATACCCAAATATTAAAAACCAAATACAAACCCAATGTACATGTACATGTAGATGGTTTTAAATCAAGAGAAGGCTTTCTGGAATTGAGTCAAGCTAGCATGAGGCTTAATAGAATTTTCGTTGCTTATACAGTATTGCAGTGTGGATGAACCTTAGTCTAACGACAAGTTGAACATCCAGATTTTTAAAATTAATTGTCTGCATTGGTTGAGTAAGGCTTAAAAATATTTTTACTGCAGTGTACACTGTACATGTACATGTACTGAACATTTAAAAGGTACGTTACACTATTATTACAAAACGTGTTATATTGCGAAGTTATGCAACTTATTTGAAAATGAGAAGAAAAATGTTATTTAACGTCTTTCTAGTATTGAAGACCCACGTGATGGAGTGGGCGTACATGTGTGTAAACGCACCTTATTTTTAACGTGTATTACGCTAATACTTAAGACACACTGAACTAAAATCTAGTTTTAGAAACTGGGTAATGGCTGTGTGTTTCTCACTCGGAAATGGAAAAACAGATTATACCGTATAATCATATGCATATTTCTCATATAAAGGAGCGTAACCCTCTACGTAACCAAGTTTTTTAAATATCGCAATTTTTCTTTTGTATTTCTTTAATATAAGGAAGGTACTTGAAAACAAGGTACAATGCAACATTTGGGTTTTGATATTTTTGCTAAAGTTCGAATCTGCAATAAATTTTCACGACATGATGCAACATATACCGTTATATAATCCTATTAGTCATAAGTTGAAATAGTAATTAGCAACCTGTCATAAATGACACATGCCAATATTGTTGGATGACCCATTTGCATGGGTCATCGCCTATGTGGGGCTATCATTCTATGACAATGGACAGGCCGTGGATGGCGAGTGGACAGCGCTGGCCAGCTAATGCAAAGTTTGGGATGAGGGACTTGCATGGATGCTTGCTAAATATGGTGACTAATTTTTCGAATGACGTAATGGAATTGGTATTTGCCAAACGAGAAAAACAAAGCTGAAGCAGATTTCAGTGAGTATGCGACAATAGCACCACTGGTGGGCCAACCAGTAATGAAGACCAAATAGGAAAACTTTGCAAATTCACCTGCATAATGAAGCTCATCCGTCTAGATGTGTAATGTTTATGGCCAATAAAATAATTTCCCGAATATTTACACCTACTGTATATGTGAGCAAGTTTTTCGCATTACAGACCGCATTTGATTTCATTTAATCTACATGGCTCGACAGGCCCCTTCCCTAATGCTGACCACATAATTTGGACACCTACTGAAAATAAAATGCAACCTGCCCAGACTATGACAAGCTGTAATTGATGCAAAAGAACTCCATAGATAATATTAAATTACTGCAAGGGCAGTATTGTTTTGCTTACAAATTAAGTGATGGCTTTGTTGAAATTCATTTCCCCCATTCATTTTACTCTTTGATAATTACTTTTCTGTTAAAAGTGCCACGTAGAAATTTGCAGAAATTTGCATAAAAATTGTTTAATTTATGGTAGCATAAATTCAATTGCATAAAGTTGTGTTTTGATTGAGTTATTAAAAAATAAGGTGTTGAAATGTTTTTTCCTTCTCTGTAAGTTATCTCTGTAACTAGTTACAGAGTAAGGAAACAATACTTTTCTGTAAATTGGACTGACGTAATCCATCGATTAAAATAATTGTGATTCATAAGTTATTGTGCATATGTCCGTATCACAAGATGACCATAACAGAACATGTACTTGCAAAAAAACGAGACCTTTTCATTACCATATACAATTATAGCGATAGCAATTTATGTACTTGTTTTTAAGGTCACTTAGGTTATTTATATACCTGTTTCGCTTTGTCTACATTAAAAATCTGAAACAATACCAAAATAAACCCCAAAACGCAAACCCACATAATTTTTGAACACATTACATTTGATATTATCACACAACAGGTGTGTCTTGTGCTAGTTTATTGAACTATTTTTAAACATAGCTACGAAAGATAAAGCCATGAGTGTAAATAGAAATGCAAGTATTTATCAATATAGAAAAAAGGCAATTTCTATTTTGGCACAAACCTCCTCTTCCACCCTTTTTGTCATACTTCAGACACAACATACGATATCACCTGATGATGACGCTATGTCAATACATTGCTTTTCGCTCCTGGTTCTAACTGCCATTTTAAACAGAGCAAGCTCAATAAATTTTCAGTTACCAACTTTTTTTCCTATACCCTTTTGCCATCTCATAATAGAGCAAATAAACAATTGCAATCAAAGTCGAACATGTGCAAGACATCAGGGTATACATACTGTACATGTAAGCTCGCACATTTTACGACATAAGCCATTCTATAATACTTAACCTCCCCTTATAAATCGTGCATTAACTCTTGACCTTGCTATCCCAGACATTATCTTCAGTTGGATAATGAATTTATTAACTGGTGATTCGGTTTAGGAAAATTTCTAGAGTTGAAATTTTGGATAACCTTTTAGGTCCGTGCTGTGTTTTATTACGCTGCAAAGTGTCTATTAAAGTAATGCGACTCTTATTGACGATAAATATGAACGCAGAAGACATCGAAAACAATGAAGGGTCAAGTTGCCGAAACAATTCAAAAACATTCCAACACATGAAACAGATGGGGTCAATAATAACATTTTCACACGGGACCTTATTGGATTGTTTGTTATTCAAATATTCTAATATCAATTAATTTATTGCTTGGGCATGTTTTCATTTTTTTTTAAATTAGCAGATTATTGAAGACATCCATGGAATTATGTCATGCTCTGACAAATATAGCCACAGATGGCGCTGCACGTAAACAATCTGAATAAGCTTACTGCATGTTGAGATAAGAAGCAGGATGCAAGTTGAAGATAAGATAACCTAATGTTGGCGAAGAAGCAAAAAAAAAAACGATCCGGAACCAAACAAGGAATGGCCAGTAAATAAGGAATTTAACTTCGTTCTAACAAGTTATTATTGCTGTCTTTAATTCGACAATTTTAGTCACTATGTATGCGTACGTAGACCAATTAAAAAACGGAGTGATCACGCCACCGAAAATATTTGAAAAAAAAATGCGTGATGCCAAAAGGATGAATCACTGTGTGGGGTGAAAGAGGAATTTATTGTAGGAACCATTAAGGAACTTTATTTGTTGTGAACCTTATAACATAGCTATCAATGCGTACATACCCTGAAGAATTTTTGCCTTTGAAGAATGAGGAATTTCAGCCTACATTCCCATCATTTAACATTGAGAAATTTGTTAATCTTTAAATTTCCGATTGGCCAACGTGAGATAAGCTTACAGTACTGTCTAAATAAAGGCTGCCTAAAGTAATATCCTCTCTAAACTAATGTCAGCTGCTGGTCCCAACGTGGGACCCATGTTAAATCTAATAAACCTTATAACCTGATATTCAGTAATTTTTGCATTGGTTTTTTATTGGCCCCACAACTTGGTCCCTCACTAATAACCTCCTAAACTGATATTCTGCACCAATCCCAAGGATATTAGTTTAGACAGGATCTACTGCTACAGTTATTGCATAATGAAGATCGCCCAAACATTCAGCCCTGGGTTTCAGCATGTACAGTATGAGGTTGTAGTCATTCGAACAATAGACATTGTCCATGGCGTCTTCGTTGTCATTCTGTAAACAGAATATCAAATAATGTAGGTCAGACTGAGGACTTTGGCCATAGTTAACGTGTAGTTTAATGAGGGACACTAAATCCATCAACATCTGGAGCTTCGATGTCTGTGTTTACTTTCAAGACTCGAATGATTTCAAGACTGTGTTTTACAGCTTTGCCCAATACCCCCAACTGACCACACGCAAAATAACGAAACGTTATACGAATGGCGCCACAAAATTGGACATGGTTAACACAAAATTGGCCCTTTTACAGCATACTGTATAAATTCACAGAATAATATTTGCTTTGGAGCAATTCTCAGTTTTGGTCATCCGACCCTAAAAACGCATTTGAGCCATATGTACTAGTATTATGAAAGGAGTGGTGACGCCATAAGCCCTGGTACAAATCAGTACGAAATTCGTATTTATATCAGTACAAATGTTCTGATATGTGATGATATTCGTAGAAACTTTCCTTATATCAGTGGTAATACCAGTACATTTTCACAATTTTTTTATGAAATTATTGCGCATGTTTGCTTACATACAGTACAGCAAGCATGTCTCTAGTGATTGTCATAATTGACAATATCAGTATATACAGTACGGTATATATGAAAATCACTACTTGTACTGTACTGATACAAACAGATCACTACATATCAGTACTGGTACTGGCAATATGTGACCTTAGTGCCACTGTGTTTAAGGTGATGTTAGAAGGCCCACTAGGTGTCAACGTGATGTTAGGACCGGTCACTATACAGTAGGAGTCTCGTGTGACTTTAGTCTCCCATTATGTGTCTAAAATGTCGCTGGGACCACTGGATCTCATGTAACGTTAAGACCACTAGATGTCTCCATGACGTCATAGTAGGGCCGCTATGTGACTCACGTGACGTTAATAGGGCGTACCACTATAGGTGTCTCATGTGACGCTATAGAACCACTAGTTGTCTCGTATGACGTACATAAGGACTATTAGCTAGTGCCATTCCAAATGGCGCATTACCATGAGACAGATGTGCATTAAGGTTCTGTTAGTTCAACAAAAAACACGTCGTAACTTTCTCGTTGGTTGCACAATATGGGCGTCAGTGACCTCGCCCCATCACCAGATCCACCGAGTCGGTGTCAAGGAACGTTAGTGCACACCAAAAGTGTGAGTGTAAAAGAACAGGTGCACTCAAAGACCAAATCACTGTTTATGCATCGTGGCAGGACAACAGCAGGTGCAATGTGTCCAAGTTGGAGCACTAGGTGCCATAAAACACTCCACACTGACCCGTGAAGTGTTTACCAGCGGTCAGTGGTCATGGAGTCGCACGTGCGCACTAAAGACTCTTAATGGATGGCAATTGGCGCGCAAACAGAACTTGCCAGTTCCAGGTTGAAGTTCCTGTTCCATAAAACTGGGAGTGGCCATGATTTCAGGATGGGCACCACTTTTCTGTGACGCTTTACAGAAAGCTGGAATAACTGTTGATAAGGGCAGCTCTGCAGGCGAAAATTTTATAAAATCAATATCACGAAAAATGAATTTTATTTCTCACATTCTTTGTAAACTAACCAACAAAAGGGTATTCGTGAACTGCGTGTGACACGAAATACGGATTTGGATGATTTTTGATCACTCGTGTTAATTTGAGAAATCTTAATAACGATTTCAAGCCCATTTTTTTTGAAAAGAAAAACAATGGATTGTTTGATGATTTTTACTCGCTCGTGTTAATTTGAGAAATCTTAATGATTTCAAGCCGATTTTTTGAAAAAAAAATAATGTTGTAGTGCAGTGAAGTTGTTAACAAATATTAATAATCATGGCGAAATTTTTTTTGAGACTATTGATCCCAAATGGTGGATTTTAGCGTATTTGAGGATTTTGATGATTTCATACACTGCACTGAATAAAAATTATTTTTAAAAAGTTCGAAATCAGGCGATAATTTTATAAAATGAATATCACAAAGAATGGATTTCTATAAAAATGCACAAATTGGGATCAAGTCTCAAAAAATCCCTATAAAAATTGTGGTGTTTGAAATATTATTACATGTACATGTAGCTGACAAAACGTCATAGACGAAACTTTAAAGAACACTGTGCATTTTTCTAAAATTCCCTTAGAAACGTTAATTACGGAGGAAAAAGTAAAGAATTAAAAAAACATGAATCCAAGAATGGATTTTAGAGTAGTTTTAAGAAATGTCTAGAGACATTAAGAACGAAGGTTATATATAATGGTTATATGGTTAATTGTTTTGGAAACAAAAAAAAATACCGACATCCATCATTGATTTTAATGAATATCTTAGTGTTATGGAGGCAGTACCAATTTTTATGGATGATCATGTACCTCTTAAACAAATCAGTTGTATCCATGATGGGCACATACTGTATATCGCAGGAAGGGAAATAAGGGTATAATGGCGTTAGGATTTTTGACAAGGATGGCGTTTCATGAGTAAAACGTTCTATTTCATCATGATTCAATGTCACAAAAATGGATGTAAAAACATCTTCCTGGTTTTTGAAGGCAGATGTCACACCAGGCTGCCAAGGCCTGTTTACGTTTTTCGATTGCATTTAGATGGCGTCCTGGGCTTTCTAGTTTTGCTGGGCCAACGACCCCAAAAAACGAAAAATACGAGATTCATTGCAGGCTAGTAGGTGAAAAGAAACACAATTTGGATGAGGGGCAAAACGTGTCTTCGAAAATCATGAAAAACTGCCAGGGCGCCATTTGTACTTTCCTCTCTCATTTTCTAGGTCTTGATTTCTAGATCTCGTTTTGGCTTTTCATGTCCCGGATGAGTAAGGATGAGTGAACTTAACACTGAATCAGCAACATCAATGTCATGGGCAATCCTAGTAAACACCCGAGTGAACAGAAATTAGGCCAAAACAGTGAAACTGCGAGACGATAATGATATACAACTACAGGGTGGGCGATACATTTTGATAGGCGGCCATTTTGCCTCTCCTTCTCGCTAGATGTCACTATGGTTGTGATGGACATTTTAAAACAAAATTCTCCATTATTCAGGAACACAATAAAGCTTACTTTCCACATGGAAAAAAAAGAAACATTAAGAATATACATTATTTTTCGGATATATTATCCATATATTTAAAATATACCGAAATTGGCCTGATTTCATATACCATGTACTAGTAGTCTGTTAATACATGAACGAACATGTCTGCAACTCTGGAAATAAAACCGCTACCATGTACATATCAGTAATAACCATAAAGTAAATTTGGCATTCAGGCCTTTCAGATTTTTCTTATAATCTCTCCTTACAAATCGGTTTATATCTACCGTAATCTCGTTTACAATTTGCAGTAGTGCCTACCATACAAAAAAATTGAGATAGTGATGGATCTGATTCGTACTTTCCCTTCAGCAAAATGCGTATACTGTACATAGAGAAAAGAGGCTCAATGCAGGATTTTAATGCAATTTGCGGATGACGTCATTGTGGATGAAGTACATGTACAGTATAGCAAGTCCAATAATCGCCGATTTTGCAATCAGATCAATTGTTTGCTGCTGTATTACGTTTATCGCCAAATTTAGAAAACTCAGTACTCGGTAGTCACTATTAACATGCATTGTTTTGTCAACAGTTTGATAACAGATTGCCTAAACCAGCAGCTTATTTCTAAATATTATAACAATATTCGTGTGATTCAGTTAATAGACACCACAAAACGATGGTAAAGATAGTGTCAAATTACTAAGCGAATCAACCCCAAATTCATGTACGCTGTAGCTACTCGGTGCTTACTGAATCGTGAAGCATATTGGTCACATTGAAATGGGACTTGATGGACATCCTGCATTGCCCTAATATTTTTATATTGACTGTAAAGACCAAATATTCGATTTTCAGCTTCGTTCGCTTTCACTGCTTTTTTATGGCTGCCCAGTGACTGTTAAACGGACAATAGTTCAAGGGTCACCATTTCGGTTAGCGCCATTTTCGTCCATGGTAGGGCTTGGGTATGTGCCAAAGGCCCATTCATCCTGCTAGTCCATCGTAAATTTATTCTGGACTATAACCACTTTCAGTGATCTTTTCACTTAACCCCTCTTGCCATTGGTAATAATTTAAAGGAAATATGAAAACTGGAGTAGGGAGGGTCGCCTCTCATCGAACCGTGTGGGACCTGGGTCAGTTGCGGGCCCATTGTCCACGCACGGACCATCGACCTGAAAGCCCATTTCAGAAATGGTGGATCTTCCTCTTTTATTGCCATAATGGGATAATTTAGTAGGAAAAACAGTGACACACGTCCTTCATTGTCCACCAGCGATGGGTTACATACGTTCGTGCCCATTAAACAAAACCGGAAGTGGAAGCCATGGAGCTCGGACTCGTCCTCTTGTCTTTGCTCTTGACTCAGGGCACCACCCTCCCATTCACCAAAATGGACACGTGCAGGCCCCAAACTTCCGAAGCCCACTCGAGTGGACACGAAGCGCTAAATGAAATATTTATTACATTTACATGTATGATAAGCTTAATGAAAGGCTCGTGTTTTTGGAGTAGTCCTATTAGAGGACAATGAGTTTCATATTCAAACATGCTTAACGCAAGAAGGCTTGCTGATTCAATGGGTCATCAACCACCTGCCCTTGTGCAAGATAACACAGTAACTTCAATTGGCTTACGTGCACACAGACTAATTATTTGTGTTTTTGGCACTTATTGTGTAAAATATTGCGGAATTTCACTCGCACACACTCGTAATGCAACATAAGCAGATATCGGATTTCACAAATTAGCTGAATATGAGAACAAAATAAAACGTTAAATGTCATAATCATGTGAAGGTGTGGTTTGAAGGTGGCAGGGCAGAATATACCTGCTGTATCAATTAAAAATAAAACATTTTTAAAATACCGTGATAATAAGATGTTTCGCAATTTGCTGCTTCTCGATTTAGCTTCACCAGATAAATTTCCACACAGGCGGCATGCCCTATTTTTGTTTGCTTTACACACAGTAATGCCAATATGCCATGTGTCGAATTAAACAGCAATTTCTTGAAAATTAAGCGATAAGGCTCTCAAATATAAATAATTGCACGTCAGAGTTAAATATTTGAATTATTGAAATGAATATTAGTTTTATACAACATTGGTCCAACAAAAAATGCCCAAATAAGGATAAAACACAGGAAAACTGATTTTTTTGTATTATATTGGTAAAGGCTAAAATTTACTGTTAAGTATTTAGCATGATGGTTATTGCCAAAATATATTTTCATGGGCAATGCAAATAGATGGTGACCAATGCGGTGTTTACTAAATGCAATATCGATTGCCAAATCCTTAACTGAGTAAAAACAATAGGACGTTTCCCACGCATTAATCGGGCCAATGATCAATTAGGCAAAAAGGCCACCCCAAATGCTGACTGTGACCATTGGAGCGAGCATCTTCCAAACATAATTATGATTCATTTATGGATCCACCACACTGAAAACTTACAACGTGCAGCCAATTAACGCTTGTTTATTTATCACACGCATTAAAAACGAGAATAAATGACATTTCCAAATGGGAAATCCAAAAAATTAATAAATGTGTGAACTGATTTCCAAGTGGGAAAACTGAGGGGCGCTTCCAGCTATTGCAATAAATAAGCTAGCAACATCGATGTTCACTACCATAGTCTAGCTATACAGTACCTCCTATGCTCCTGGCCTACAGAACCAGGGTTTGAAAGCCAAACTGGACAAAGATAAGTTCAAAAAGTGAGCACAGTCGCCATCTAGTGGGAAGCAGTGAAGCTTTTCGACAGTAGCGCAAAATACGAAAAAAATCCTTTGAATGGTTGTTAGGAACAAAGGCATAGGGTCGATTACGCCTTACTTCAGTAACCAAAAAATTAAAGATGGTATAATTACATCTAAACAAATAAAATCGCTCAACAGACTTGTTTATTGGTTTAAAATTTAACAAAACTTGGTGCAACAGACAATGAACATTTGTTTTTTTGTTAATGCCGTTAATGAAGACTCAAGCAATATCATTGATAAGAAATTAGTCCAGAATGCTATTGTGAAATATTTGATGAGCTCTTGTTATTTCGCCCCATCAATGCGGTTTAATTTGGACTATTCAAATCATGCCATATCAATTCATGTGAATGTGCACGATAGTTGCCAGTGGTTGCAATCGCTTATCCGTACAAAAAAAAGTATATATAATGTGATTTTGATAAAATTAACTTTTCCATATTTGATTCGTTGATGTTGTCGAAACAACACGCGCATTTGAAATTGGCTATTATTTTGGGCCGGCCTGAAAATCAGCGGCTTTCATCCAAAAATTGAATTATTCTATTACCGGTACGTGTAATTGTTAGTTTTTCCTCATTACAAAAACAGTGTCACGTGAGAGATTGTATGGGAAACGTCGTGGAGCGATGCGATATTGGCGGAAAGTTCGCCATCAATGATACCTGGCCAAAACCGACTAGCTAGGTAAGTATAGCCTAATGACAAAGAATACTTACTACCTAAAAATTCATAGTCCTAACCTCTTTACAAAAATAATTTTTAAAAACTGCGAGGACGAAAGTTTGGAAATAAGTAAAACTCGAAGTTTTGCATTTCGTGTAAACCTACTCGGTTTACCGGTGCAACCGCTAGAATCAAAAATGGCGTGTACGCAGTGAAAATCTCAATGTGTTTTCTGGTATACAGTTCATCATGGGAACTGCAATACTGCATCATCACACCAAATCACTGGTTAGGGTGAAGCGCAAATGCGCATGCAATTTCGAAATAAAATTGAATTCAATGGATTTTCACTGTGGAATATCACCCGAGGTTGTTTGCAGTCCATACTCTTCATTAATTACTTAACTATGATTGACGATTTGATCAAATGATACATTGGCCAAGTATACGCTATATACGCTTTACACTCAAGACACCCCAAACGAAAAGCCAGGCTTATAAACCAGAAAATGGCGGAAACCGCGATGTCGTGTTGCTGTGTGTTTCCCACTCGTTAATGGAGTACTCGGTAATATGTACCGTATTCCAGGAACGCGGCAACGTGTGTTGCTGTGCTGCTATTGCATTTTTCCTAGTGCACTCCCTATGATGAATTTCCCATGTCGTCTACCACCTGTTGTGGACGGTCAGTAATATTGTCTGTATTTGTTGATATCGACAGTATTATTTACTGTGCAGGGCCTGCACAAATCTCTCACCATTGCTTATCGTTGTTATGATCTACAGCACTGTCAGCACTTGGAACGTACACTACATACCCTGTGCACCTTTTTAAGCAAATGCCCTCACCAGCCCAAAAACCGTCAAGGCAGAATATTTCATGCTTACTGCATTTACTTATAATCTGGGTTTTGTTTTACTCTGATTTATTTGATTTTAAAATATTCACATACATTTTGTTGTCAGTACCAGTGCCGTACCCAAGGGGGGGGGGGGGGGGCT